>JAVGWN010001822.1:5000-11858 GCA_034552555.1 Semaprochilodus insignis | reverse complement strand
AACCCAAACCTTAACTAAACCCTAAACTTAACCCCACCCCTTAAAACTTAAACTTAAACCTAACCCTAAACATAACCATAGCCCTAACACGCACCTTAACTTAGCCTGAACCCAAATCCTTACCCTAAAACCTAATCTTAAACAAACCCAACCCCCCCCCACACACCTCTAGTCATAACAGGTGAGTATGACAGGTAAGTCAAACTCCACTAATCTTAAACCTTAAAAACCTAACCATAACTGTAATTTAACCCTAAAACCTAACTCTAACTCAAACTTAATTCTAATCCTAAACCTATTCCCACACACTGAATGAATAGTGAATTCATCTCTTCCAGAATTGTACAGCATTGCCTTAACAAAGCAATAAATAAAGTAATTAATTAATTAACACATAATTAATAAATAAATAAATAATAAAATCAACATATGAGTCAACGAACCTATGAATTAAGCAACCCTTTAATCATGAAATAGCACTGTAACACACTGTAAAAGAGGCCTTAAACAGTTAAAACGCATAAAAACCAAACATATGCAAATTAGGTGTTTCCAAAGGATCCTGGGAGTGGAAATTGTGCAGCTTCAACCTCAAATAACTCCAAAACGGTGAGACATAGAAATATGCGGTTTTTTGCATCCTGTTCGCCATACTTTTTCCTGCAAAACGACATCATAAAGTACAGGGCAAGAAGGACCACCGTCATCTGGAAAACTAGGACAAGGGGCTGACTCCGGGTCTAGGAGTCAGCCCCTTGAAGTTGAAGTTTATTGATCGGTGGGCCTGGGTAATAGTAACAACCTGAGGATATGACTGGTTCCCCGTAATACTTATTAACATCCCTAGATGTAAAATTGGTGCTTTGTTGAAGATTATTACTATTATTATTATTATTGTTGTTTATTGATATATTTAATTCTATTCCTGAAATGTGCTATTGATTTAATTGAGTAGGTGGAGATTTGTGTCATTTTGGTTAATAAGGCATGTAATTCAGGTCCAGGAATTCTTGCAGTGTTCTTTTGTTGGTTTCTTCTTTTGTTTGTGGACATGTTTTCTGTGTATGGTTGGACTTGCAAACTTTCAAGTTATTTGTCCCTGAGGACAGACTGTCTTGTGTTCATGCTGCTTCTGTTAAACTATGAATATAGTGGAGCTGCTGAGTATGCCACACTCTTGCTGCTATTAATGGTTGAAGTATAATTGGTGTGGTATTAGCGCCTCTATTGCTCTGTTGATTGGTGGCTTTGCTATACAAGAATTTTCTGTTTTATTATATGTCATTTTCTCTGTTTTTAAATAAACACTGTGCAACAGCTTCTTCTGACTCATTTATTTGAGTCTCCTTGCGTGGGATCCCCTGCCCAGTAAATTGGTGTGGGGTGGTCTGGATAACCTAATGGTTTTGTGTGGGAGAACTTCTCTCGTGCCCCTCTGAGGCCACAACTTGGTCAGTGTTGTTGACATTGCTGTTGTTGTTGTTGTCGTTGTTGTTGTCGTCTGTTAGTTAAAGGTGTGTATATTGTGTGATTGTGTTCTTCTGTGTCAAGGTGTTGTGTGTTGGGGGTTGGTCACTGTAGGTGAATCCTGAGGCTGGTGGTCCACCAGTGATTTCTGTGCTCTGTGTCTTTCGACCCGCTTCCAGCTGAATCATGGCCTCTTGTGTGTTATGCTATGCTAATATATGATTTATAGTTTGTGTTTATTGTAATATTAACATATGACAAATGTAAATGAATCTGACCTACAGAGATCACATGCACACTGCAGATATTAAACTGAGAGCATGAACTGCAGATCCTTCTCTCTCCAACAGGTGCCAGCATAATGTAACTACTGTACCTGCAGCTCTGACAGTATTCCTGCAGTTCAGTGAACAGAATTAATGCTAATAACAGCCTCTGTGTTTGGAAGTAGAGGCTTGCATATGGAATGTTCTGGTGCTAAAGTTTTTATCTGGTAAAAAATCACCTTAAATATTTATTTATAATGTAACTGGATATTCTACACTGAGAATCTGTACTGGGAAATTGTTTTGTATATTTTGATGTTTCAGTTTTTGTATGTTATTCTTACTTTGATATTGTTAATAATCCTGTGATAAATAAACGTATTGCACTTTAATATAATTAGTAATTAAAACTCAAAACCAACATGGTTATTTATATCAAGCACCTGCGTCCTGTTTGTGAGTGAGTGGTGTTCATGGATGTGATGTAGCAGAACATGAGTACTTGGGAATACTGTATTCTCAGAACCAGTGAAATCATTTAGATTTCGATCAAAGATTTTAAATCGGCAATAAATGAAGCAGAATGTTTAACCTGCACACATCAGCAGGTGATGGTGGAACATGAAGAGAACTGTTGGATATTATGGTTATAAGTTTACCCTCTGGGGTACAGCTGGAACAGAACTTTCATTTTATGCATTTATGACAGGATCTGAGTCCTGGAACAGGGTTATCATCAGGGTTGTAAACCTAGAGTTTAAAAGTCAGATTCCTGTAAGCTGACCATCCGGTAAAACAACAGAAGAACACACTCTCCTTGTACATTAAGGGGGTGAAATTGTCTATAAAAACTGTGTGTCCAGATACTGCTTTTGGACAAGAGCTGAGACTCAACTACGATTGCCCTGAAATAAACACCTAAATCTTCCAGCCTGTCTCCTGGTTCTTCCTTCGGTGCAAGCAAGAAAGAATCAACTTTAGAACTCCAGAACCTGACTTCAACGTTGGAGCAGCACTGGATCAGAAACCGAGGAGCTTTTCATACAAACACAGTCATGTGGTGGTAACGTCCTGACTCTCCTGATCCTCCTGAAAAGACGCTGCTGATGGCTAAAATGTTCTGAACAGAGTAAATAACTTCAGGCAGGAAAGACAAACAGGAGTAATATTACCTACATTTACGCAGAAAATCATACAAAGTATGTCGCATAACCCTCTCAGTGAATTCACCTTCATACAGTTTAAGACTTTTTTAAAGGCCCATATTCGTATAATAAGAATCTATAATCTAGAGTCTTTTTAATCATATTCTATTTTTTAGAAAGTCATTATTTACCAAATGTGACCTCTTATTAGCCCTACAGTATATTCACCATACATACATATACATCTACATATACATATACATGTAGGGAGGGCAAGAGTATTATTCCCCAAACAAACAGAGGCTAAGTGATCAGTTGAGGTGTCAGAGCAGCGGTTGTAAGTTGCTGGAGGCTGTTTTGGGGGTTTGGCTATAAAGACGGTTCTCCTGTCCAGGAAACGACAAAAGCAGACTAAATAGAAAGATACGTCTCCTGTACCTTCTAAAACACTGAAGCCCTTTTGATCTTCGCACCAAATTTCCAGCTAAAGTGACCGTTTGTTTAGTGTCTCGTTCATCGGTTTAGTCAGAAACTATCAACATGAGGAAACAGAGCGAGAGAGAGAGAGAGAGAGAGATGGAACATTTCTAAATTTACTCTGAAAAGTGCTTCCTGTGAGTGCTCTGTAAAAGCCTCTGTACTCTCTCACAGCTGGACCGCTTCACACCGACCAGGCTTTCCAAAACTCAAACTTTCTGAGATTTGATTTAAAGTTTCAAATGTGAAACCAACCAGCGCGTGACTGTTTACCTCCTAAAAAGCACATGTATAAAAAATACATAATATATAACAGTGTAGAATGAGCTGTGATTATACACCTCATGGTCTGTATAGAAAACCAGTCAATAAATGGTTGCACAAAGTGTACATCCTCCAGACTCTGGTTTAATCATCTGCTGGTACTTCAGGAATCATCTCAGAACATCCACAAAACAATCTTTTCTTACATTTTATTCATTAAAATTATTCTACAGAATTACAGAATAGTTCTAATACATTACTGTCAGCAGCTCAGAAATGATATGTTCTAGCTATGAAAGAGCCGTAGTATACATGATTTCTGGCAAGCAAGGGAGGAAACATCTCAGATCCAGTAGACAGTGCTAAATGTAAACATATGAAAAGAGCAAAAATAAAGAGGGCAGTAATCCTGGTATGCCTTGGTGTCCTCACAAATCAGACAAGTATTAATAATTAATACATTGCTGGAGTGAGATCCGAGGTTTGGGGCATTTGTGGCAGGTTTAATTCCAAACAAGCTCAAGATCATCCGATTCTACTGTAGTACATTAGGAACTCCTGAAACCTACAGCCACATCAGCCTTTCACAGACAAGACTGGACATCCCTGCACTGCAGGTTCTGTTGTAGTGACTTCTCCCGGTACGGATCCACCCGGTTGAGTGTGTGTATTTCGGAATCTCTTTAAGTTTAGGTGATGTTCTCACTGCTCAAAAACGCAGGAGTGTGGTGCACCCAGACTTCTGACTTTAACTGTATGTTGGTCATCACAGCTGGACTGTTGGCCTGTTTCAGAGACTTCACCAGTGCAGTGGGGGGAAGTTGGTGTCCTGCCAAATGAGAAGGCCAAACCCTCTACTGGACACCAACTGGACACTGAATGACTTCTAGTAAGACCCTTTAACTAAGCACAAAACATTTAAATACGACAGCAACTGCCGTTTACTGTGTATAAAAATAAGAAATATACAAAACGGAACACAAATCCTGCAAACAACCCACTTATTATACAGTATAGACCTGGTAAAATCCAGATTAAACAGGATTCCTGGCCCAGCTTGGAAACAATGCAGAGTTACAACATTCAGGCCTGAAGGTTTTGAGATAGAACCTTAACTTGTGGTGACTATGTTAATATTTAAAATAAATGTTCAGTAGAATCTCAATAGAATTTTCTAGGTAGGTCATAAATGTTTACATTTTGGAGTTTTAATGTTACTGTCAGTGTTACTGTTACGTTAGCTAGAACCCTAGCCCAGAATCTTGATACTTTAAGGTTGATGATGTTTTGCAGTCAGAATTTTAGTTAGTTATTTTCTTATAATTAGAACCGCAATACTTTGTCATTGTCATGCTGATGTTTGTAGGCAGAAGGTTTATGTCTACCACAGTGTCTGAACTTCTTGCTCTGGAATATGTGAAATGTTAGTTCAGCCTGTAAGTGTGGAGCACCGTGCCTGTTCTGCTGTAGTTGTGCCAGAGGCTAGAGTGGGTGGCACCTAACTGGCACCTCAAACACATCTCAGTAACTTGATCTGCATTTTGATTCAGTTTGTCAGCGTTCACCTCTTACCATCTCAAAAACGACTTCATTAAAATGAAGTTCTGTTACATTCCAGACTAAGAGGCCAAAATTTCAGACCCAAATTCAGCCCAGAATTAGACTAGAAACAATAAAGTCTGTAATTTAGTTCAAGAATAATTTTCATATGCAGTTATAAAAAATCACAACTAGCAGTTAATAGCTGAACTTCAGTAGATCTGAGCCCCAGTACATCTGAACCTCAGCAGATCTGAACCACAGTGGATCTGAACTTTAGTAGAACTGAACTGCAGCAGATCTGAACTGCAGCAGATCTGAACCTCAATAGATCTAAACCTTAGCAGATCTGAATTGCAGCAGATCTGTACCTCAGTAGATCTGAACCTAAATAGATCCGAACCTCAGTAGAACTGAACCTCAGTAGATATGAACCTCAGTAGATCTGAATTTTAGTAGAACTGAACTGCAGCAGATCTGAACCTCAGTGGATATGATCTTTAGTAGAACTGAACTGCAGCAGATCTGAACCTCAGTAGATATGAACTTTAGTAGAACTGAACTGCAGCAGATCTGAACCTCAGCAGATCTGAACTTTAGAACTGAACTGCAGCAGATCTGAACTTTTTTACTGAATTGTAGTGAATGAATCTATAATAACATAAACACTGATAAATCAGAGGAGAATTTCTAATCCATGATCCTTCAGTACTGGCTAATTGAAGAAAGAACAATGTTCTAATGGATCTTCTACTGTATGTAGCTCCTCTCCCTGAAATCTGTATCAAGTGTAAAAACTGTTGGAGCTGTAAATCCAATGTAATTTCAGAAATTCGTCGGTCATGAAAAATTCTTAATATCTTAAATAAACATGTACTGACTTTTAGTTTTATGCAGACAGTGTCTGCAGTGATTACAGTATATTTATGGTTGTTTATGGGTAACAGAGCCGGATATTTAATATAAATAATTTTATACTATTAATATAGACAACACATTTCACTCCACTGTGTGCCAATTCCGGTACACTTCTTAGTCCTTAATGAAATGACATTAAAACCCAACTGTGAAAATATGTGACACAATAAAAGAATCAAAGCCCAGGAACTCCTACCCCTTACAAATGAACATCGTCAACAAGCAAGGCCTCATTATGACTGTGAAAAGGGAAACATTACAGAAGTACAGTGAGGGTAAATGAGGAGAATCTCTGCAGTTCTACTGGAGGAAGGAGGTGCAATAGAAATACACAGAGCTGATTGATTACTTGGTTGGAAGTTGTGGTCCATTGCAGTGTAGGTCAGGGGTGTCCAGCTTCATTGGAAAGGAGAGTTGATTTATTAGTCTTGTGTTGATCTCTGTCCTGTGTAGTATCTCTGTCTGGGCTAGGGTTATGGTTGGTGTGTTTACTGATGTCTAATAATGATCATCTTTATTCTGTTCGATCAACTTCTCTCTGTTAATCTGCTGATCCTTTTAGATTCCAAACTTTCCTGCTTTTGTCCTAACTGCAAAGGAGGATGGGCTTCCCTCTTGACCCTTATCCTGATCTAAAAGCTGGATCAGGTACAGCAGAGCAAGAAAACCAGAATGTGCTCCAAGACTAGACTTGGTAATCAGAGTTCATGTACAGTAGCCGAATGGAGCTGAAGAACACGTGTTTGATCAGAGGAATCACTGAAGCATGCTGGACTAAAGCT
>JAVGWN010001822.1:0-2500 GCA_034552555.1 Semaprochilodus insignis | reverse complement strand
TACACGCACCAAAGAACATGACTGACTTGGGCTTTTGCTCATTCAACTTTACACTTTCATATATCTGAGGGAATGATTTAAGGAATATATATGTCTAATAATGTAGGAATAATAGCACAGATTATTTCTGTGTAGTGAGCCATAGGATGGAACATTCCAGCACATGCAGACCTCGACTTGTTTGCAAAGATGAAAGCTAGCAGTATTTAATTTACACCCTGGGGCTAACATCAGGAGGTGATAACTTACAATTCCGAGAAGTCAGGGAAAAGCATAATCCCAAGAAGTCAGGGAAGAGCACAATCCGGAGAAGTCAGGGAAGAGCGCAATCTCTCAGATCAGCAGCAAAACTCAAGGAACAGTACACACTGACAGGATGACACCTCTGTACTGGACGGAAGGTGATATCAATATTAACATTTTAGTTCTGTTTGGAGTTTCTGTTTGTGATTCTGTTTGTGAGGAGTGCAGGACCACAGGTGACCGGAGCTTCTGGATCTCCTTCCAGAGGAGTGCAGGACCACAGGTGACCGGAGCTTCTGGATCTCCTTCCAGAGGAGTGCAGGGCCACAGCTGACCGGAGCTTCTGGGTCTCCTTCCAGAGGAGTGCAGGGCCACAGGTGACCAGAGCAGCTACTGAAACTGGCCATCGTTATTGTTTACATGTGAAAGAATAAGGAACACAACCGAACAGTATTCACCCATATGCGTCCCGAGTGGCCTTCCAGTTTACCAGTCTGGGTCCAGTGGGACGGGATGTTCAAGCGTGACACAGAAAAAAACTATTTTAATAAACACATAAAAATTTAAACAAGAATTTACGAACATTCCGATTCTCTTTTAGACCCACTTCATAATGAGCTGAACACGATTTATCTCCCACTGCACAATGCTGCTCCGACCCCGGTAGTGACATCACAAACACAGAATCCCAACAAATGAACACCGTAACAAACACACAACCACATGGAGGAGCTTCAGTATCCTACGTTCTACAACATTCACCCACAAACAGAATCCATGCTTACGTTCACTATGACTGCGATTTTGGCCACTCCGCGGAGAATGTTATACCAGATTCCTGAAAGTAAAAGAGACAACAGGTCAGGAAATCAGTTGCTTCTGTATGCTAACCCAGCTTCCAACCTCCTCCTGCTCCTCACTAACAATCTAACAGGCGTGTAACAGTATGAAGTGTAATCAGGAGAATGTGATCAGGATGATGGAAAGGTCAACAGACAAAAGAGGACACAGTGAACACGCACCAATGTCTTTGGCCCGAGCTGCTACCGGCCTCCTGAGCTCCGCCACGAACTTCTTGGCATCCAGACGGATCTCGATGATGTTGTTGAGGAGAGCGAATAGTGGGGCCAGTGGAAACGAGGCCACGAACAGGGTCACAAAGCCAAACTGGATAACTGCAGCACAGACAGACAGTTACTCCTACTTAACATACATGACGTACTTAACACACATACTATACTGAACACACATAATATACTTAATACACTCAATATGCAGCTCCAGCATCGCTCCTTCGTACCTGTCTGTGTCTGCCTTACCTTCCCTCCGGTGTCCAGCCTCATGCTAAGGTTTTGCTTGCTCTTTTGCTGCTGTTTCTTGCTCTTCCCTGACTCCACCCTTTCGTTACTCCCCTCACCTGTGTTGTGTCTGTAACCCCGCCCTGTGATCATCAGCTCCAGGCGTGTCAGCGTGTTTATACCATGTGTTTTGCTGTACTGAGTTTCGCAGTTCTTAGTACTCTGTTCTGTTTGTGGTTCTTTGGTGTCTTTAGAACGTTCCTGTTGTACACGCCGGACCAGACCAGAAAAGCCCAGATTTGCAGGATCGCTATCTGCTCGTATTAGCACAGGTTAACACCTCTGGCAGACTCCATAACAGCCATAACATACACGGTCAGTCGGAACCTGCAGCAGACGTTCTCCTTAGAGCACCAAACGAGTAACATGCTCATTTACTGGCTGCTGGCACATCCGTCATCCGTCAGTCAGTAATGGTTCCACACACACACACACACACACACACACACACACTCTAATCACACTCATCCCAATACTATCATTTACTTTCCGTTGCTCAGTGACCGTTTCCTGTAACTGCTGATTGTTTCCTGTGACTGGTGACTATTTCCTGTTACCGGTGACCATTTCCTGTGACTGGTAACCATTTCCTGTGACTAGTGACTGTTTCCTGTGACTGGTGACCGTTTCCTGTGACTGGTGACCGTTTCCTGTTACCGGTGATTGTTTCCTGTGACTGGCGGTTGTTTCCTGTTACCAGTGATTGTTTCCTGTGACTGTTAACCATTTCCTGTGACTGGTGACTGTTTCCTGTGAATGGTGACCATTTCCTGTGACTGGTGACCGTTTCCTGTTACCGGGGATTGTTTCCTGTGACTGGCGGTTGTTTCCTGTGACTGGCGACTGTTTCCTGTGACTGGCGGTTGTTTCCTGTTACCAGTGATTGTTTCCTGTGACTG
>JAVGWN010001821.1:0-11860 GCA_034552555.1 Semaprochilodus insignis | reverse complement strand
CAGGTGCATTACCCTCTAAACAGGTGCGTTATCCGCTAAACAGGTGCATTACCCTCTATACAGGTGCGTTATCCGCTAAACAGGTGCATTACCCTCTAAACAGGTGCGTTATCCGCTAAACAGGTGCGTTTTCCGCTAAACAGGTGCATTACCCTCTATACAGGGGTGTTATCCGCTAAACAGATGCATTACCCTCTAAATAGGTCCATTACCCTCTAAACAGGTGCATTACCCCTCTAAACAGGTGCATTACCCTCTAAACAGGTGCATTACCCTCTAAACAGGTGCATTAACCTCTAAATAGGTGCGTTACCCTCTAAACAGGTGCATTACCCTCTAAATAGGTGCATTACCCCTCTAAACAGGTGCATTACCCTCTAAATAGGTGCGTTACCCTTTAAATAGGTGCATTACCCTCTAAACAGGTGCATTACCCTCTAAACAGGTGCATTACCCTCTAAATAGGTGCATTACCCTTTAAACATGTGCATTACCCTCTAAACAGGTGTGTTACCCGTCTAAACAGGTGTGTTACCCGTCTAAACAGGTGTGATTATTATTATTAGTATGAGAATTTGATTGCATTCGGCTTTCACAAGAACATTAGAATTCTTATCAAGCACTTAACCTATAGCCTAGGCAGCCCTATCCACAGCCCTTGCTCAAGGGCACTTCAGTCATGTCCTGTTGGTTTAGGGAATCGAACTGGCGACCCACCGGGTTGGTTCCCTAACCTCTAGTCCATGACAGGGCAGGTACTGGTGTTGGATGATCAATTGTGGATCACAAACTCCCAACTCGTACTGGTTGGAACTCTATCACTCCCGAGAATGTAGTTCCACCGCTCCGCAACGCAGTGACCTGAGGCTCATGTGTGACTGCTTTAGAGCGTCCCATTCCATTGGTCAACGCTTTTCTATGGCTACCTTTAGGTACACATACTGTACACTGGCCTCCTATATATTGGCCTACTTTGCGTTGTGCTGGAGTATGTAATGGTTCCACATGTCTTAAAGCAGCTCCTCCCGGCCAATCAGAGACGGCCACTCCTGATCACTCCCCGACAGCTGGAACAGAGAAGTCGGCCCAAACATGGGTCTTCCCATGACATCACATCCAACTCTCTCTCTCTCTCTCTCTCTCTCTCTCACCCTCTCCTTCTTCAACTCGCTGCAACTCTTTACCTTCAGCCGGAAAAGAACAGCTGTTTCCATGGCAACAGCGGAATGAGAGAGAGGTAATGACATGGAGAGGAAAAGAGGGGTGTGTACGCGCTTGTGTTTGAGTGTGAGTGTGTGTGAAAGGTGGGGGCTGTTGGGGGGGGTGGCACATTAACAGGAGCTCACACTCTCATTGTTTTCCTTACATAAACTTCCTGATAAGAGGATGTCGTTCGGTTGCCAGTTAGACTGGAGAGGGATTCATAACAAAGGCCGCCAGAGAGCAGGATAAGCGGTCATCTCCGTCTGTGGTCATGCGCCGGAGAAATGCAGAGCTTATGGGAATAAAGAGTGACCCTGTGTCTCGACTGACCTATCCATGCTTCGTCCAGGAGTGCATTATTTCAACTGTTGCTGGTACAGATGACACAATATCGATTTTTCTTTTCCAATATGGATTATCAAATCGTATCATAATAGTCTCAGAGATCATCCGATACCAATGCTGACAAACTATTTACTCTCACAAGAGCCTGTATTTTCCTCGTATGTTAATCTTTTCACCTGCTCTGGATGCTTCAAGCAGTTTTAGGGGAACAGTTTAAATCTCATATGAAGTAAATAATCAGTGAATCTAAATTCTGGAATTGTGTGGAATTTCTGGAATTGTCTGGAAACAAACAGAACAGAAAAGAACAGTACAATCAAAACAAGCGTATGAATTATTGTCAACAGAGTAGCTGCACCCAGAAGGAGGTGTGGGATTGCAGTGCTATTGGGAAGGAAGATAAAGGTTACCAGGAACAATAAATGATGTTCAATTTAGACAATTTAGAAGTAGTGTCTCTCAGTATGGCGTTGGGCCGCCATCTTGGCTAATGCAACATTCCAGACGTCTTGACATGGAGTTGTAGAGGTTCCTAATGGTGTCCTGTGATAATCCATCCCATGCAGCTTGAATATTCTCACACAGTTCCTGCAGATGGTGTGGTAGCGGTGGAAGTGGAGTGACACCAGGACTTCTGGACGTGTGACGTGTGACCACAAACCGTTCATGTTTGTGCTAACCACGGCGCCTCCACGCACGGATTCGTTGGTCGTCTTCACTGAGACAAAAGCGGGACTCTGGGTCGCTGAACATGACCTGCTGACATTCTGAGTCACTCCATGACAGTCTGGCACGACACCACTGCAGTCTTTGGCGACGCTGACGAGGCAGTCATCTTAACTGTCTGTGTGCATGTAGTCCTGCGTTGTGCAGCCGTCTGCTAATGGTGCTGGCACTCACGGATGACTCACGGAGGTCAACACTGCTCACTGAACGTCCGTACGTCACATGGGTCACAAGTTTAATTCCTGTGGGTTGATTCCTTGTGGGTGCAACATTGTTTTGATGATGAGTGTACGTTAAGACATTTGTTTACTGTATGGTAACCGCACTCCGGAAGCATGGGCTCATTTCCTTTATTAATGATTACTCCAAAGGGAATTCCACTGAGTTTCCAACATGTTCTGCATACCTCAATGGATAAGATGTAAACAAAGTCATTCAGAGTGGTTTCACGCCAGCGTTCCTACCAAGTCGCGGCGGTTCACAGTGGTGGTGGTGGTGGTGGTGATGGGAGCCAGACGTTTACCTCTAAAAGCTCCCTCACAGAAAGTTATTACATGCCATGGTTATACATACGCTCATACATAAGACAGTTTTACATTCCATTGCATATAAAAAGACGCGTGTTGGTCTGCTGTTAATGACACGGTTCGGGCCATGGACATCACAGTCTGTCTGGTTCCTGTGACTACCACTGCGTAAAGAAGAAGTCTGTAAGTTTCTCTATAATGAAACATCCTGTGTCAAACCACTCTGAATGACTTTGCTCAACCACTGAATTACGCAGAAAGCTTGAACCATCCGTGAGATTCCCCTTTAAATGCATCTTAACTGCCATCATATGTATATTCCCGGGCAAAAAATGGGCCGAGCCCAAAGTAGAACAATTTATACTGATTGTGTTGGCCTTGTCAGAGTCCAGATTGAAACCCTGCAGAGAATATCTGTCTTACCTTAAACACAAATGAACCTGGTAATGTTTTCCAGCTGTTTGAAGCCGAGTGTGCTGAGTGGAACAAAACGGACTCTTCTTTCTATAAAGGACCGTCTGCAAACCGAGTCCACAAAATTTTACTGTTTACAATGAAAGAGAAAGCATCAGCATACTAAAGCCCTTATCGGGCAGGACTAGCTCTACATGGGGAGGTGGGTTAAGGTAGTTTTTATGACTAATTTATGACCGACTTGCATGGGCTAAGAAATCTCGGCATTGATTGCTGGGATTTGGGACCTTCACCTTCTAAAGAGACAACAGAGACCCCGTTTACGCCTGGTCACTAGCATCCGGGCTGCTAAGATCTTAGCCACATCCATGTACACCTGGTAGTCAAATGCATTTCCGGTTAGTCGGACTGAGATTTGATTGCTGTGCGGGACAGAACATGCAAATCCACTTTTTTGTTAGCGGCAACGAATGACCAGTTGTTTAGCTGTTCAGCCTCTTCCTGCGCTGTGCTAAAGACGGCTGCTGCCTGGAAATTCACACTGTCACCTGCCCTTGTGGATTTCTTCAAACTTCGGGGAAGGGAAGGACCTCAGTAGCACATGCTGACAAGAAAACGACCGGCTAACTCAGCATTAACGCCCACTGCACCTATAACAAACGGCACTGTGATCCACAGGTCAACCATGTTTATGTTCCTCGCAGACATGGATCATATGCCCACCGATGTACGGAATGGAGAAGAGTTCTGGGTTGTACTGGGAGGAGTTTGGGTTGTTCTGGGAGGAGTTTGAGTTGTACTGGGAAGAGCTTGGGTTGTACTGGGAGGAGTCTGGGTTGTACTAGGAGGAGTTTGGGCTGTACTGGGAGGAGTCTGAGTTGTACTGGGAGGAGTTTTGGTTGTACTGGGAGGAGTTTTGTTGTACTGGGAGGAGTCTGGGTTATACTAGGAGGAGTTTTGTTGCACTGGGAGGAGTCTGGGTTGTACTAGGAGGGGTTTTGTTGTACTGGGAGGAGTTTTTGTTGTACTGGGAGGAGTCTGGGGTGTACTAGGAGGAGTTTTGGTTGTACGGGGAGGAGTCTGGGTTGTACTAGGAGGAGTTTTGGTTGTACTGGGAGGTGAATCTGGTATGTAAATTACACTTCACTGTTCAGCAAATTGCCCTGAACGCTGAATTTTTACAGTGCTGCTCAGCACAGCACAGATACGGGTTGCCTGCTACTCCAGAAAGAACAGATCAGAACTGAGCAGTAAGGCCTGTAACGTGAACACAGCTCTATGGCAACAGCTGTCATGGCCTCCTGCTCCGAGCTGGTCTATAGGTGAACTGACCCGTCGTCTGCAGACGAGACTCTGTCAGCTGTCACTCAAACAGCTTCATGCGTCACAGAGAGAAGGTGAAGGAGGGAGAGAAGAGCGCTCTCAGTCTTTTATCACCCCTCTCTCTCCTCTAGCCCTCTGTCCTTTCTCCTGCTCAGTCTCTCTCTCTTTTAGCCTTCTATAATCTCTACTCTGTCTCTTTTCCTCCTTTGTCTCTCGTTTTCCCTTACTGTTTCTCTCTCTGTCTGTCTGTCTCTTTTCTTAACGTCTCTGACTCTGTCTGTACGTGTGTCTGTCTGTCTGTCTCTCTGGCGAGCGCAGCGTCTGTATGTGTGTCTGTCTGTCTGTCTCTCTCTCCCTCTCTCTCTCTCTGGCGAGCTCAGTGTCTGTCTGTCTCTCTCTCTCTCTGGCGAGCGCAATATCTGTATGTGTGTGTGTCTGTCTCTCTCTCTGGTGAGCACAGTGTCTGTACGTGTGTCTGTCTGTCTGTCTCTCTCTCTCTCTGGCAAGTGCAGTGTCTATTTGTCTGTCTCTCTCTCTACGGCAAACACAGTGTCTGTATGTCTGTCTCTCTCTGGTGAGTGCAGTGTCTGTCTGTCTGTCTGTCTCTGTCTCTCTGGCGAACACAGTGTCTGTATGTCTGTCTGTCTCTCTGGTGAGCACGGCGTCTGTATGTCTGTCTGTCTGTCTGTCTGTCTCTCTCTCTCTGCTGAGCGCAGTGTTTGTATGTCTGGCTGTCTCTCTATGGTGAGCACAGTGTCTGTATGTCTGCCTGTTTCTCTCTCTGGCGAGTGCATTGTCCGTACGTCTGTCACTCTCTCTCTCTGGCGAGCACGGCGTCTGTATGTCTGTCTGTCTGTCTGTCTGTCTCTCTCTCTCTGGCGAGCGCAGTTTCTGTCTGTCTCTTTCTCTCTCTGCTGAGCGCAGTGTCTGTCTGTCTGTCTCTCTCTCTGGCGAGAGCGGCGTCTGTGTGCTGTGGGGGAGGCTGGCTGGTTTGAGGCTGCATGCGAGCGTGCATCTTGAAAACAGCCGTGACAAGCGACGAGGTTGTCACAGCAACAGCCGCCCTCATTCAGTCCTGCAGTGCCACGCATGCATGTGTGTGTGTGTCATGCGTGTCTCCTCGACTGCTCGTCTGTGTTTTTGTTTACAATGTGCCACGTATGCATCTACCCGTGTCTGCGTCTGCAGCCGAGAGCTGGCAGGTACATTCATTCAGATCATCTTCATATATACCTCGGGGAATAAACGTGCAACGTCAGTTTTTTACCAGTATCGTTCAGACCTGAAATGTCTTTGACCTGGAATCCAAATGATCGTAATTATCCCATCTTTCCCTCTCTCTGTGCACAGGAAGGTCTTCCCTCTCCTTCCTTTACTCAATGAGATGCTAGCTAATGCTGGCGTCAGTTAGCTGACATGATAGAACCGGCATTTAGCGTTCTCCTCCAAGCGTGTTGAGCCTTCCAGTGACATTGCCTAACGTGTCCTTGTGCTAGCCTTCGCCCTCACAGCTTGTGTGACAGGTGGAGGCCTAACTAGGAGGTGGGAATTAACATTATAGTACAGAGCCAGTTTTAACAGCATACAGCATAACCGCAGGAGCAGAATGCTGCATGACCACACATGAAGTCTTCGCTCATTCTGATACTCAACACTCAACAACCTAATATTAGCACCTCATCCTCTAAGAAATCCAGTGTAGTAGCCCACGAGTCACCATCTACCATCTGCCATCTACCGCTGCACTGGTCAGCTCTAGTGTTAGCGTTAGCTCATTAGCTAGGTTCCGATGTCAGAACCTACCATACAGTGGTCATTTTTCCCTTGGCCATTTCCAAATAATGAACCATGCCTTTACGAGCTGCTGAAGTTTCCTGAGCACTAACATTCTGCAGCCTGCTAGAACCAGCTTCCTACAATATTAGGACCAGCCAAAGTTCTTTTCCCCCACCATGTTTGCAGCAGTTAAATGGATATCCTTTCGCCGATCCGTATGAATTCTCAAATATGAAAATAATATACATACCACTACACTGGTGTCTAGTCAGTAGATTCTACTGTGTGCATGTGTAGCTCTGCACAAATATCTTACACATTGTGATGAGCTAAGGGGAAGTGAGGAGGGAGCAGAGACTGGTAGAGATAGAGAGAGAGAGAGAGAGAGAGAGAGAGAGGGGCGAAAGGAAAGCAGAAATAAATGGAGAGTGACCTATATTCTAGAATCCTGCTGCCAGACAGATCGGAGCAGATGTTTCGCAATCCCATCACTCCTAAAAAACTCCCCATCAAAAAAAAAAAAAAAACAACACAGAGAAAGAAAAAGAAATCCGAACTGGAACATGGTTTGCGAGACAGCTAATGCTGTCAGGACCTGTGATTGAGCTCTTATTAAAGGGCCTCGGGTCACGGCATTGTGTTTTCTGAGCCCAGACGCAGCGACCCAGACTGAAAGGGGAAGCACCCGAGCGCTCATGTAAGTGAGTGATTACTTACTGTCCTGATGGGTGAGCGATTATTCTGGCCTACCGCAGGAGAGTAATTAAAAAGACCGGGTGGTAACGAAGCGATTACTTCTGTCTTTAATGTGCCCGTGAGCCCCCACACACACACACACACGCAGGTGACTCAGTGCCCGAGCGCCTGAGCCAGACTTTAACAGGATTACAGCAGACCTTCTCTGAATGGGACACACATAAGACCCAACACTGAGCCAACACTGGAAGAACACTGGACACTGTTTAAATGAAGGTGCGCACGCCAGTGCCTCAACTGTTACGCCTTCCGCCCATCACAGACTGAGCTTGATAAAAACTTCCATCAAACTTCCAAACTTCTTATTCGGTCCAAACCCAAGACAATGGATGCCAAGTTGCCTCTAACAGTATGACACTGACCTGGCACAGGGTGAGTCACAAAATTCTCCCAATGTACCATGATCATCAAAAGAACAGCTGCACCCAGAAGGAAGTGTGGGATTGCAGTGCTATTGGGAAGGAAGATAAAGTTTATCAGGAACAATAAATGATGATACATTTAGACTGATATGATCAATATTTATTGAGCTACACATACAGAAGTAGTGTCTCAGTATGGGGTCGGGCTGCCGTGTTTGCTAACGCAACATGCCAGACGTCTCGGCATGGAGTTGTAGAGGTTCCTAATGGTGTCCTTTTTTTTTTTTTTTTTTTTTTTTTTTTTTTTCTCACACAGTTCCTGCAGATGGTGCGGTAGGGGTGGAGGTAGAGTGACACCAGGCCTTCTGGATGTGTGACGTGTGACAACAAACCAGTCGTCTTAGTGCTGACCACGGTGCCTCCACACACGGATTCGTTGGTCATCTCCTCCAAGACAAAAGCGGGACTCGTCACTGAAGATGACCCGCTGACATTCTGAGTCACTCCATGACAGTCTGGCACGACACCACTGCAGTCTTTGGTGACATTGACGTGGTGTTAAGGTCAGTCGTCGTAACGGTCTGTGCGCATGTAGTCCTGCGTGGTGCAGCCGTCTGCCAGTGGCGCTGGCACTAATAGGATGACTCATGGAGGACATCACTGCTCACTGAAGGTCTGCAATCGTGGCTGTTGGGTCAGTCAGGTACAGAGATAAGGCCCGTCCCTGCTTACATCAAATGTCCGGCCGAGTGTGAAACTTGAATCGTGAGCATGTCTCACAATGTCAAACCTACCCACCAAGTTTCGATCCTGTGAATGGCTCTAGGAGAACCTTGCATAGTACAAAGTGATCTGATGTACCTAGTAAATGATGTACAATGAATTTAATAGCTAACAACCAACCACTTGGCAGCAACGGTGACTGCTATATTATCATGGACATAATATTCATTACTGATGAAATACATCACTAAAGTATTGCGAAAGTTACATCACACTGCATCCAAACGATGGTATATCACAAGCTAAACCTTTTAAGCGACTAATCTACTTTGTCGAACGACCGCTGGAGGCCTAAAGAGGATGAGAACATAGACAAGACTGATCAGAGTCTTAGCCCAATACATCAAGACTGAATTAGCAGAGAACTGCTTGAAGCGCAACATGACATAACAAAGTAAAGTAGGTCATGTGATAACAACAGGAGCCAGATGTAGCTTCTGTAGTCCAAGCAGACTTTCTAAACACAGCATACATGTTAGAAACTAGTACTTTAGCACTGAACTGTGGAGTTAGACTGGAGTTAGACTATAGTTAGACTGGAGTCAGACTGTTAAACTGCTTTCCATCAGTTGTGTGTTGCAGATGTTTGGCCAGACCTGTATGACTGTGCAATCCGCTAGACAGTGTATGGGGTTTTCACACCCCCAGTGTTTCAGAGCAGAGAAGACTGCTTATTCTTCACGATTCTGAAGCTTGATTTTACATGATGGGCGATTTCTAACTCTCTGAAATTTGTCTGTATAGTTAATAACACAAATTCAGCAGACAGACCCCCAGCAACAAACTCAGGACAAGCATTTAACACCGTTATACCTAGTCTTTAATATTAACACCAGAATGAGAAAGTAGCTAGGTATCACATTATAATTTCAATAGTCCAATTATTGTGAATGCATATGCTCCAGTAGAGCTGAACCAATTGTTAGTATAGCAACCAGTAAAACGCCAGGGAAGGCATCTACCAAATCTGGCCCAACTGCGCAATTCTTTAGGAACTTGTCCAATCCAATCACAGCTGGTATCGGTGCTCGTGGAGGTATTACACACTATTAGGTACATTTCAGTCACAGGTGACAATTTTTTTGTCTGGTGAGCTTATATTTGTATGTATATATTTTGCTCATATGTTTAACTAGAACTACATAGAGTATAACACATGACCCAGAGGAACCTAAATCTTGTGTTGTGTNAACACCAGGAAAGGCATCTACCAAATCTGGCTCAACTGTGCAATTCTTTGGTGCAAGAATGTCTGAACATTAATGTGGCCTACATCCAAGAACTTGTCCAATCCAATCACAGCTGGTATCGGTGCTCGTGGAGGTATTACACGCTATTAGGTACGTTTCAGTCACAGGTGACAATTTTTTTGTCTGGTGAGCTTATATTTGTATGTATATATTTTGCTTATATGTTTAACTAGAACTATATAGAGTATAACACATGACCCAGAGGAACCTAAATCTTGTGTTGTGTTGTTGTTGTGTGTTCTAATGAGTCTAATGAGTCTAATGAGAATGAATCTTGTTTTTGCAGGTAAACAGCAGACCCCCCCTCAGACAAACTCAGGACAAGCATTTAACACCGTTATACACTGCCTTGAATATTAACACCAGAATGAGAAAGTAACCAGGTATCACATTACAGTTTCAGTAGTCTAATAATTACATATGCACATGCTCAAGTAGAGCTGAACCAATCGTTGCTATACCCAAAGTTGAAACATTTAAAAGACTGCAATTTTAATTATACTCCATTATTAATTAACTTAACTCTAATATCATACAGCTCATGAGCTGCCGGTCTGGCACACTTCAGCCTTCAAGCCTCAAGCCCATAAAAAATCGATGTGCTGGCGGAAAACTCGCACTCAGATGTTTTCCCCAAATCGCTCCGCCCCAAGTAAAAAAGTCAGTTCTGTTGTTGTGAAAGAGTTTATCTAAACAAGACGTGCATTAAAGTTTCATCTAAAATTCATCTAAAAGTGTTTCAGTTAAAGTGATATGTGTCATACGTGTGGTATTGTGCAGTCCCTAGCATGCATCAAGAATCCTGGAGTAAAGGCGCTGATCAATCCTCTGCTGGCCCAAATCCACGGCTAATCATCTTCTTTGAGATATGAAAGGGAGAAGCAGATCCAAGTTCGGCACTCTTATTCTGACGGGTTTGACGCATGTGACCATTGATCACTAACAGGCGGAGAAGAGTGTCTATATAGCGCTATGGGAGATCGTTTCATTTTTCACTTTAACTAAGCCCCGGCTCTTAGCAGCCCGAGTAACTGAGTAAGCCTCCCCAGCCCTGCATTAAGTATGATCAATAACATCTTCGATCAAAGGAAATGCCGCTAACGCTTGGCTTTTAACCAGGTCTAATTACTCATCGTTTCATCTGAAGTGGCGGACCTGAAGCATATCCCTCAAGGACATGGCGAAAGGAGGCTGAAGAGGAGGAGGAGGAGGAGGAGGCGCGAGAAAGAAAATCCAGTCCTCGCCGTAAGTCACGTCAAGGGGCCCTGTGATATATTGAAGAGATTAACTCAGTTTTACCAAGGATGGTCAGCGGTAAGTTGCTGTTTACATTGCGGCTGACGCGGGGAATAGCCAGACACGGCGCAGACGAAACCCAGTAACACGCAACGTTCTCAAATATCACACGTTGGGCGACAAGAAAAACAGCTGCTCGTGCTGGATTGGCTTCCAATTAAGGACTTTTGTACAGTAAACCTGCTGAATCCTGAAGCATGCCAGTCGTACTGCCGCACTAACTTCACTAGACTCAAACACGAGAGCTGGGCTGATGTATCAGGTCAAGACAAGGTTTATTTATCTAGAACCGTTCACAACAGATGTTCTCACACAGCAGCTTTACAGAGAATCAGTTTGCAGATGATATAATGCACATTTATTGACCATAATCAACCATAATAACATACCAATAATCACCAGCTTTTCTGGTGCTCTAACATGTTTAGAGGGCAATGCTGAGTAATGGGGGTTTACTTGTTAGCTATACGGCCAATCCTAATTGTTCTAGACTTATATTATATTATATTATATTTTCTTATATAGGCTCCCTGGATGTCACCTCTGTGATGTTCTGATGGTGTTTTTGCTATCCGGTGTGGACCAGAAGAGAATGGGTTCCCCTTTTGAGTTTTGGTTCCTCTCGAGGCTCTTCCTCTTGCTCTGAGCATGTTTGTCCTTGCCAGCGTTGGCCTCGGCTTGCTCATTGGGTGCTTGGACCCAGATTTCTCTGTACAGCTGCTTTGTCACAATGTCTGTTATAAAAGACGCTATGTAATTAACCTTGACTTTAAATTAAAACCACAGTGTTTACAGTGAGATGCTGGACAACCAGGTTTTGCCTTTCGCTCATCATCTTACCGAGGAGCACGACATTCCTATCCCTGTATTCCAAGATGATAATTCTCACGTTCACAGGGCTGCAAATGTCACACATCGGGACTCTTCCTCTGCCTCCGCCGAGTCCGGGGACTACACTCCCCATGATTCCCCGCTCCTTGACTACAACACCACAAGTGCTATCTCCACCAATCAGGAACAGCTTCCCCGCCCTACGTCACCAGAGTTCTGATTAACCTCACCTGTCTTCCATTTACTTGTTGTGTATATATACCTGCCC
>JAVGWN010001817.1:0-11862 GCA_034552555.1 Semaprochilodus insignis | reverse complement strand
TGTATACATTTTAATGAGCCGAGTTTGGGCTACAGCAGCTGGTGTGCAGCACTGGTGGTGTTTAAAGCTGGTTAATAAACTCAAACAAGCCCGCTTTCCTCCATCAGAATGTCCTTAGAGGTGATTGCAATGTTAAAAAAAAAAAAAAAACACTTGAAGTTGACGGAGTCAAAGAGTCAAACTCCCATCGTTTTGATAAGAGTCAGTTTTAACTCCGAGATGTGCTGGAGTTGACTCTTTTGGAATCGACTCCCCGTCACTACATCACTACCCCAGCACTCAGAGATTCTGAGGAGGAGAGTGACCGCAGGGCTACATCAAATTCAGATTCTGTTGTCGAGCAAGCAAGCTTTTTGGTCAGCTGTGAACAAACTGCAATTAGTTCAAAACANAAAACACTGAAAAAGCTGAACTCAACTCGGTCCGCACACTTCAGAGGTTCTATCTGTAACGAATATGATGTGCAGAAGAACATTCCGTAGCGTGGGTTGTGCTTCGGATGTCTTTCCGAGCAGATGAATATGACGATTAAAAGAGAAATCCAAACAAAACTTGGTGCAGGATGTGTTTTCTGAGGATGTGAGTGAATTACCCTCTGTTGTCATCACTTCTTCATCAGTATGATGTTCATTCTCAGTCCAGACCAAAACACTGAGCTGGACATTCGTTCCTGAACCAGTGTGTGAGACATTAATGCGTTGATGTGGTGTGAAAACCTTTCAACCCAGTGCCTCTGGATTATTTCAGGCTTTACGGGGTGACTCGCAGCGGCACGTTTTAGCCTTTCCTTAGTTTTACAGAACTGCTGTATAGATATTGGCTAATGTTTATTTATGTTTGTTATTTATTTATTTATTTATTTTTTCTCCCTTCTCTCTAATCATATTTATACAATGCCCTCCGTCACATCTCTGCTTCTGGACCCTATTTGTGTCTTGTTAAGGCTGTGGACAGGCACTTCAAGCTCCCTCATGCCTCCAGTAAGCCAGTGAAGGCGAGCTGCAGTATGGGAGACTCCACGTATAAAACTCTCCGCTTCGCCCTGAGGGCTGCCCTGAAGACTGCCATCTACAGGATAACCTCTACGTTTGGAGAGCACTTAAAGTAAGCCCTGTTTTCTTCACTGCCTTCTGCGGCCCTTCACTGTACGATCTAGAACTCAACGCGACAGCGCTGTTGTTCAGGTTTACGTCCGAAGTGCCTGGTACTGTATATATTTTGACCTAAATGTGTTTCTAATAAAGTGGCCGGTGAGAATAGGCACATTCTAATAAACTGGACACTCAGTGTTTAAGAGGGCTTGTATCAGCTATAGCTAGCTTGGTTGAATTTTGGCTACAGGTAAAAGTGCCTCGTTTCTATGTACCATTTTGCAAATTATCTTTGAGTTAAACAGGCTGTTTTTGTTTCAGCAACTGTAACATGACATGTAAATGAGCTCTCCTCAGATTGGTCGGCCTGTATTGTGGCTATAAGACAGTGCGAGCTGAACCGCGCCATATAACGTTAAAATAACACACTGTAAATACACTGATTTTATGACCTCACCAGAGCAGTGAGTTTAAAATGGGCTCATTGGTCTTATATGGTTTTATATGTGGACTCTGGACTATATGGTACATTTTGAAACCTTAATAGCAATAAACTCTCTATATCAAACTCCTCATTAAGAAGAAGGTTTTCAGTGGTGTAGGCCCTTTTAATGTAACTTTGTGTTGGTACATTCATGTTCACATGTTGTAGAGGGTCAGATAAGCCGTGTCCGAAATGTCCCCTAATCACGGTACCCTACACTGGAAAATCTGGATCACTGTATCAAACTGTACAGGGAACAGAATTCATGATGGTAGTCAGCATGGGTGCTCATTACTGACGCAGAGGAACATCATGCCTGCAGTGCACTACAACGTCCACTATGACCTGAGGTTGACTGCAGACATGAGTAGAGCTAGTTTAGACCGGTCTGAAGAGAGGTCAGTGGGGATGCTGCCAGTGTAGCTGGGCTTTCTAATCCTCCTCAGATAACGTGAATCTTCCAACCCAGCTACACAGTGCCTGATGGGAGTCCCTTAGGGTACCTCAGTTGTACACTACTTATCGCAGTGCATTGTGGGATTCTACAGTGTTTTCAGACACCATTACAAAATGTCAGAACTCCTCCACTGTATGGTGAATAGGGTACAGTTTCGGACACAGCTAGAGAGTTTTCAGATAGATACTGAGGTTATTCTTATGACAGTAATAATTTATTCGCTGTGTTCTTTCTGTTTTCAGTGCTGTCTGTATATCGGCGGAGCATCAGAAAAGACTTCAGCAGTTCATGGAATACAAGGAGTAACTGATTCTCTTATACGGATGCACTTTGGGTGGATGGGGGATGTTTGTATGTGTGTGTGCGTGTGCGACCTCTGGGGAGAAGGCCATCTTTCTAAGCAAACTGAGTTTTTCAGTGTTCACGAAAACAGGGCTTGGCTCTTGATGGATCACTCAAAGCCTTCTAATATCTGTAATATCTGGTGCTGCACACTGTGCTTCTCTTGATTAGCTGTGAAAATCCTATTCAGCTCCACGTTTCGGCACACTACCAGGTTAGTATTTCCTTTCCGAGGTTTTCATTCCCTTTTTGGTGTTGTAAGATCCGGAAATGGACCTGAAGATGCGCCCCATGTTGACGAAGTTTGAAGACTATTCACAAACCTAAAGGAGGATTCCACTGACTTTTCTAAATGTCAGAATAATTAAATGGTCTAGAAGTAAACAAACTCATTCAGAGTGATTTGGTGTGAAATGCTCCGTTTACAGTCACAGTTGTTTACAGTGGTGGTGATGGGAACCAGACGTCCACCACTAGAAGCTCCCTCACAGAAAGTCATTCCAAGAAATGGTTATCGAATACACTGCCCTATACCTGGGACTGGTACTTGATGCCTGGTGCGTTTGATAGTAAATAAAGTGTCTATATCTGTGTTGTACACATGGTGACCTCTGGTTCCCATCACCACCACCGGAAAGAAGATCTCAGTGTCTACAATCAACCATTTCACACCAAACCCACTCTGAATGACTCTTGTTTCCATCTCAACCAATCATTTATCTATTAGAGAATGTCTTGTCCTTTTTCCCAGGACAGTAAAGTGAACAGTAGTGAAATCCCTGAAACATCCGGAATGATTAGTAGTAGCTGCAGTTTAACTACACCTGGTTTTCCTTGTTGTTAAGCACAGAGATGGAGACTTCTGTAAGTTAACTGTGACCCTCAGTTATGACTGGCTTGACTAAAAGTGGTTTACTCTTGTAACGCAGGAACCTGGTGAAATGTGTCATGTTTAAACAGTTGGGTATTTGAGTCTTCTGGCTTTAATCAAAGATAATAAACGTTTCTATGTCTTCTGTAAAGACCTCCTGTAGTCTGCTGCTCTTGCTGTCTCCTCTCTGTTTGCAGGTCAAATCATCAGAGAAGTCTTAATGCAGTTTGCCAAAATGAACAGCAGGTGTCAGTGTTGCTTCACAACCGTATTTATACATGTTGTCACATGGAATTTCAGATACCATGTAGACAAACACTATTTAAATGTCTCCAAGACATGAAGGTTAAGTAATGGTCATATGAGTAAGAGAGTTTTACATACATGTTGCATGCCCAAGAGACAGAACATAGTACATACATAAATAACATACTGTATTAATAGAGCCATAGAGCCATTAACAGGGCCGTGTGGGATAGTAAGTGTGCATTTTTCAAGCTTTAATAAAAGTTATTTGCCCCATTTGGTAAACAACCCAGACAGAAGTTACATGTAGGGATTTCTGGGCTGCATAGGTCAGATTCCTAGTGCATATTTCTTATACCTCCCCTCAAGACCTCTGAGGTGTTACTCCCAGTCTTGCTACTATAGGATTTTTGTGGGATATTCTGCTAACACTTTCTTAGGAGCATTAAATATCTCTTACTAAAAGACCTGTAACTTTGGACAGAGCCAAAGTATACCAATATGGTTTCTTTCCATTAGAATTCCCTATGTGTGTTTGTGGTTGTCACCAGGTTTGCATATTTCCTTCCAGGTATTCTGTGTTGTACCCAGGTTTATTTCTGATTCCTGTATATGCTTATATTTAAGGAGCTATCTAGATTTATAGACAAAAATATTTGGTACATTTATTCTCCCTTTCACGTTTGCCATGTGTAATTCAGTGATTGTATTTTTCTATTGAAGTAGGTTTTATAAGTTTTCCCAGTCTTTGGGTAGTCAGTGTAATGTCAGAAATTTATTCAGTTTAATTCAAACATATACATGGTGCATGCGCGAAGGAGTCAGCCCTAATTTCACTACTGCATAGCGTTACTACCGCAGCGCTAAATATAGAATTAGGTTCTTATTCACATTTAGGTCATTTTCTTTAAAAAGATTGTTTTGAAAGTTGTGGAAAACCATATATGCAAATGAGATGTTATGATTTGCATACTTTTTCAAAACAAAAATCTAACTTTTGGATGATGTTGAAACAAAGTTCTAACATTCCAGACAAAAAATGGATGTTATCACATAAAACCTGATTGTTTTGTTGTTGATCAACACTATGCAGTGTTATTATAAAAATGTTTTACAGCTCGTTTTATAGTAAATAATATAGAATTAATCTGACTGTACGTGATCTATAAGGAGATACTGTAACGGCCTTCAGAATGAGCTTACTATGGAATTTTTTTAGAAGATTTTTAAGAAGAAAAAAAAAACATGACATTTGACATGATTAGGTTTGGGCAAGTGCTAGGACTATTAAAGGCAGTAACGTCTGGAAAAACGGTGAGATTGTTGTAGATGCAAATTGACTAAAAATGCTATTTCTGTTGATTTGAACATATTTATGGTTACAGTTCTAGTCCCAACTGTCATTTTTAGCTTGTAATGTCTTGCCTTGAAAGCTGTAGTGCTCAGAAAGAGACTTTTTAATGTAGACTCTGTTTTTGTGAATAATGAATTGATTTAATTCGTTATGCACATTGTGCTTTACTAAAATTCACACATCCATCATTTGAGCTATGTCCTGTCAGTCAGTGGTTTGGATCTCACTGCACAATAGCAAATTGAAAACAGTGACCCAACATTCCTGTTCTACTACAGGAACGATGTTGGGACACTAAATGAGAATGCACGAACACGTCATGTTTAAACTACAGATCTCCCTCACTCCTAGTGACTAGTTTAATCATTAACATTGTGAAAGATATTGTTTTAGAAAATGTCAATATTGAGTCATATTAATCTGTCAAAATAAGTATTCCATCTTTGTAAGATTACAGATACACTGAAAACTCCAAAATCAGGATGGAAATAAGTTGAAACGCAACAAATGCAGGCCTGAACAATCTGCGAAATACTCATCTACATAAAGGAAACGTGTGTCCCACTAATTTTCGATTGGTTTGGCCTTCCTTAGGTTTCAGAGTAGTATGTTGATAGTTTTCAGTATAAATGAGCAAACCTGGTTATTGTTTCTGGTTGTTATAACTTGTATATTATACTGAAATAGTATGACTTAATAAATAGTATTCAGTCTAACAAGGCTACTTTTGAGCACTGTCAAAATAGTTCACAGTGGTGGTGAACAAGATGTCCACTTCTGAAAGCTCCCTCACAGAGAGTTATTACATGAAATGGTTATAAATATGCCGCCTGACGTGAGACATTGATCTGTCATAGTTTTGAGAAGGTTTTGGTCCTATAACACTTTTATCGTGGAGGGATGCAACAAGATGATGTTGGACCAAATTTTTTTTTTTTTCCCCTTCATCATTACTTGTGATGGTAACTCAGAAGACACTTGTAGATTCATTGATGGGTTAATGGTAAGTAAAATGACTCTGTATGTTGCTTAAATTAAATTTACCCTTACTATGAATCCTGTATTCATAATGCAATATAAATGCATTTATGAAGCATTATATAAGAAACCCAGCACATTATAGTACTTGGCATACGCTTGTTTAATGTCACTTATTTAGTTATAAAGACATGCATGATACTTAATAATGCAGGAGTATGCAACTTTGTGAGGTTTCATAACATCTTATAGTGTAAGGACACTGTGGACACTAATGCTGCTAGAGTTTTATGCCAGGCCATTACAGGCTCAAAGTGGGTTGAATGGTTTATTTTTTTATTTATTTTTAATAAATATTAAATAACTTTCATGTCAGTACATTATCTCATAGAGCACTAGAAGTACTCTTTACAGACTGTAAGTGAAGTGAGTTTGTCTAACAGGTAGTACAGAACATGCAATGTGAGTATGTTGCTCTGCTTATTTAAGGCTTGAATATGTAAAGCTTCTTTAAAGCCTTGAAGTTTTTATAGACAGATGTTATAGTGCATTATAACACCTGACTTTATAGTTGCATACACTTGTTTTATAAAGTCGTTTTCCTCCCATTTGTAAGCATCCTAAGAAAAAGCTATTTTAAATGCTCTCTAATTGAGCCTTTAATTCAGCCTCAGTACATCACAGCACTGCATGCAAGACTGTAAGGCAATAAGGCAATATGAATATATACTTTTAGCTTGTTTGTCATGTGCTGGTCATCAGAAGTTTATAAAGAAAAGAATTGTATATTACAGTTTTTTAAAAAGTGCTTAAAAATAATATTTAACATTTTATTTGCTGTTTGGAGCGTGTTATATACCCAGAGACTGACCATGTATGCACGCGTCTTTGATTAGCAGTCACTGTTCATGTTTTTTCCTTAGCACTTTTGCGCAGTGTGTCCTGTACAGATTCGCCGGCCCCGCCCCCTGCAACCGGATTGGCTAATACTCTCCCGCCTCCTGCGCTGTGATTGGCGGGCGCAGTTCATACTCGGAGGAGCTCGCGGTTCTAGAACACTTCTTCGGCCTCGGCCACCTAAAAAAGGCGGATCTCTGTCTGTCTGCGAGAGCTGTCGAGCGCGAGGCGAGTGCGTTCTAGAACGGAGGATACGGACCACTGGCCAATCCCAGGGCGGGGGAGTGCCAGCAGCCAATCGCAGGCCTTGGGGCGAGGCGGCTCTGGCCAATCCGCGAGCGGGAGGGGCGGGGTTTATTTATCTGCCGTTCGCCCAGGGTTTGGGCGAAGCAGCGCCGGAGCGGAGCAGCGGGGTGAGTACCGTTGCTATGGCAACCACTGTCTTGTTAAGCTTCATTTTTTTAGCACTACGGCGGATTTAAAGGGTGAATTTTACGCGGATTATAAAGACTGAAGCGCTTTAAATGCCTTCAACCACCAGCGATCACATTGGCATCCTCTGAGCTTGTGGTTATCTGTAGTCCTGCAGTCTTAAAACTCTTAGAAACACTGTAATTCTGATTAAAGCGGGTTGTTTTTAATGTAAGCCAGCAGGCTATGCTAGAAGGTTTTGGTTTTCCAGGCCTGGTGTAGATCTCAGTGTCCAAAGCAGACCAAAGTAATGAAAGTAGGGTTCTTATGGGTGGTCCTCAGCTTTAAAGCTGATTCCTCAGAGTTCTCTAAGTTTGTGCATTATTAACCGGCTACAATGTAAACAGTAAGCAGAGGTGTAAACAGAGTGATCTTAGATCTGCAGATATTGACCATCTGCAAAATACAGAAAGCGTGGAGAGACCTCTTAAGCTTCTCGACTCAGTTCCAGCTTTTATTAGACAGTCGAGCTCAGTACACACTTCTAATAAACATCCTAAGTGTCTCTCTTCAAATTCTACATTATCGTGGTATATATAAATGGGCTTTGTGTATTTGGCTCATTAAAACGTATGATTTCTGCTGGGGCTGAACGATTTGGGAAGAATGTCTGATAGTGATTTTTCTGATCAGTATTGTGACTGCGGTTTAGACTGCAGTTATTTCCTGGGAGCTGAAGTCCAGGCCTGTTATTTGGTCAGTAAGACCAGAGCATCCCCTTTCTCAGGTAGCTGTGGTTGTGGTGTCACAGCATATAGTTGTTTGCCTGTCTCTGATTGGTCTAACTCATCCACAGGCAGTTTAGCAGCTCTGATATTAGATTAACATTGCCCATATTAAGACACAGCTTTGATAAATTAGCCTATAATTAAATTTGCAGCTCTTGCGATTTAAATATTGTGCTCTTTTAAGTTGCGATTTCCATAAAAAATCAATTAATCTTTCAGCCCTAATTTCTGTTATTGCTGATGTCAGCTGTCTGTAAAGCACTTTGAGCTGCCAGTGGTATGAAAAGTGCTCTTTAAATATTATTATTATTATTATTATTATTCAGAGTGGTTTGGTGTAAAATGCTCTGTTCTAGAGAAACTTACTAAGTAAGAGTTGTTCACAGTGGTGGTGATAGGAACCAGATGTCCACCTCTAAAAGCTTCCTCACAAAGCTATTTCATGAAATGGTTATAAATGAGCTGCCTGATGTCTGAGACATTGATTTGATAGTTTTACGGGCAAAATGTTGTTAGATCCCCCCCCCAAAAAAAAACACCACCACCAACAAAAAAAAAAACAACAGATTGTTCACTTTTTACTATCATCATCTTTACATTACATAAACTCAGACACTTGTAGGTTCACTGGTGGTTTTAATGGTAAATAGAATTTGAACTGAATTTAATTTGGGGTAACACTTCCTATAATATCCTGTATTTATAATGCAATGTGAATGCATTTATGAGGCATTATATAAGATTCACCTAACACCTTAGAATACTGAGCATAAGCTTGTTTAATGTCTTTTTAGTAGTTATAATGACATGTTTAGTAATGCTAGAATATGTAACTTTATGATGTCAGGTTTCATAACACCTCATAATATCTGCCCATAAGAACACTGTGTACACTAATGCCGTAATCCACCATATAATGCCACACTGTATAGAATTATAGAGTGTTTTATGCCAGGCCATTACAGGCTTCCGGTGAAGTGAGTTTGTTTTTTTTTTTTTCTCCCTAATGTAATTTAAATCCTTAATATATTTCACTTCAGTACATTATAACTCATAGAGCATTATAAGTGGTCTTTACAGGCTCTAAGTGAAGAGAGATTGTAACACGGGACATACAAGGTGAATATGTTGCTCTGCTTTCATAAGACTTGAATAAGCAAAGCCTCTTTAAAGCCAAAGCTCACCTAGTACAGCATTCATACCTAAAATGTTCCTATGAACAGATGTTATAGTGCATTATGAAATCTGACATTATAAAGTTGTATACCCTTGTTTTATAAAGTGTTATGCATGTAACCATAACTAGATGTAAGTAATTATACAAGCTTATAATGCATCTTATTATAAGGTATAGTGTTTGCCATGTAACACCTGATAAACGCATTTAGATAGCATTATGAATACAGGGCTCATAGGTAGTGTAAACGAATGTGGTTCTGTGTTTCCAGTATTGTGTGTATTTGCTCCTGGCATTGAGTCTAATGTTTGAGTCTGATTAATTAAATTGAGTCTGATGTTTAAGGCTGTATTTGTCTGCATTAATAAGGTTAATATGGAATCATGAAGAGAGGAGCTTATACCTGTGTATTTGATATGCATTGTGAGAGGGACCCCGTCTAGAAACCCTGTACAAAACTGGAAAGCTTTTTGATTAGTAGTATAAGGTAGAGATGGGGGCTGAGTCAAAATTATAATATTGCCATACTTCCAAAAATGGTAACGATATAAGAGAGGTCACAATATTCATTTGTTCAGACATCCGGAACACAGAAAAAGGGTTAGTGCTATATTTTGAAAGACTACAGTACTATCAAAAACTGTGAACGCAGTGATTAGTCTACACACTCATTGTCAAAAGAATAGTTGGACTAATAGCTGCACCCAGAAGGAATGAAACTTGGTGGGTAGGTTTGACATTGTGAGATACGAATGATTCAAGTTTCACCCTCGGCCACGTATGTGATGTAAGCAAGCATGAGCCTTATCACTGTACCTGACTGACCTAACAGCCACGATTGCAGACATTCAGCGAGCAGTGATGCCTCTATGAGTCATCCTGTTAGTGCCAGCACCATTGGCAGACGGCTGCACCACGCAGGACTGCATGCACGCACACCGTTACGACGACTGTCCTTAACACCACGTCAACGTCACCAAAGACTGCAATGGTGTCGTGCCAGACTGTCATGGAGTGACTCAGAATGGCAGCGCTTTTATCTCGGTGGAGACGACTAGCAAATCCGTGTGGATGCACCGTGGTCAGCGCCAAGATGAACAGTTTGTTGTCACACCTCACACGTCCAGAAGGTCTGGTGTCACTCCACCTCCACCCCTACTGCACCATCTGCAGGAACTGTGTGAGAATATTCAAGCTGCATGGGATGGATTATCACAGGACACCATTAGGAACTTCTACAACTCCATGCCAAGACGTCTGGCATCATTTATTGTTCCTGGTAACCTTTATCTTCCTTCGCAAATAGCACTGCAACCCCACACTTCCTTCTGGGTGCAGCTATTTTACACACTGTTATACACTGAAAATATGTTTTAGGCTATTTCAAATAATTAATCTGAAGGCCTGGATCAATTTTAAAGTGTGTATGATATCTGTGTCAACTTTATTTATATGATATAAATTGCTGTTTATACTTTAAAAGCATCCCAAGGCAGCTGAAATGTTCAGAATCAGCTTCTTTATTTGCCAGATATGTATAAGGAATGTACAAGGAATTTGCCTTCATGCAGGTGTTCACATATTACCATACATGAAATATCTGAGAAGTAAAGAACATGTATACAACATTCACAGTGAAGGATATGCACAGTGGATAAATATAAGCTCACTGGACAAAAAAAAAATGAGACTGAAACCTACCTAATAGCATGTAATACCTCCACGAGCACCAATAACAGCTGTGATTGGATTTGGCATGTACTGGACAAGTTTCTGGATGTAGGCCACATCAATGTTCAGACACTATTGCATCAAAGAATTGCGCAGTCAGGCCAGATTTGGTGGATGCCTGCAGATTCAGCTACTTCCTTCACACTATGGTCTTTGGCACACCCAAATGCAGTCACTCCTTTTAGCCAATCATTAACATCTGCTTTGGAGCCATTTTCCACACATGGAACGAGATATTCACTGCACTGTACCACCTCTTCTCAAACTATGGATCCCGTCACTCACACCCGCAGGTATTTATAGCCCCATCATCCTTGTGCAGTGCTGTCTGCTGGAGCCTGAAGTTACTATCACCTTAAACACGCAAGTTGACTCATTTTTTGCCTTGTGAGCTTGTTAATTAGACTTGCAACAGTCAGTAAACAATGTGATATTGAAATCCTCCCAGTTGATCTGTGAAGGTTTTCATTATGGAGCAATGTTCCTGCAGTTAAAGAATGATTTCCGTGGTGGGAGATCTTGGTTGTGAGATCGTATGGAAAGTTGTCAGACGCCTGATCCACATCTCACAGGCAGCTGGGGTCATTTTTATGAACATTATGAAATGCCAGTTATTTGTGTAAGTGCTCCAGGCTGTTGTGCACGGCCTGGGTTTGATTTGAGATGTTTGTCCCAGTAGAGAGGGGTTAGTGGTGCTGGGACAGAGGCTCATCTTTCTCATGGCTTTTTGACAGGGCGACTGAGAATAAACATGTATGGAGATGGAACTTATTAAGAGACTCTCCTAAAGAAGTGGAAGAAATGGCCTATGCATGTGACAGTGCTGTTTAGAAGCAGTGATGCCTTTGGAATGGTGTTCATGCGTTCCACTGTTTGTCCTGCGAAGGTCTTCCAGTGTGAGCTGGTTATCTTTAGCAGGCAGTTCACTTCATTACTGGGATTTTCAGCTCTGAATTGGTTGTAGTTATGGGGCACACCTTGAGATAAGCAAGTAAAATTCACTCATCATCAAAAGAATAGCTGCACCCAGAAGGA
>JAVGWN010001815.1:0-11867 GCA_034552555.1 Semaprochilodus insignis | reverse complement strand
CCACATCAATGTTCAGACACTCTTACATCAAAGGATTGGTCAGTTGGGCCAGATTTGGTGGATGCCTTCCCTGGCACAATTCCGAGGAGAATTCCCTGTAGACTGGGATTTTATCCACTGCTGGTAGACCAATATGACCATACGCTTCCATAGACCTGCAGATTCAGCTACTTCCTTCACACTATGGTCTTTGGCACGCCCAAATGCAGTCACTCCTTTTAGCCAATCATTAACATCTGCTTTGGAGCCATTTTCCACACATGGAACGAGACATTCCCTGCACTGTACCACCTCTTCCCAATCTATGGATCCCGTCACTCACACCCCGCAGGTATTTATAGCCCCATCATCCTCGTGCAGCGCCATCTGCAGGAGCCTAAAGTTACTACCACCTTTTTGTCCAGTGAGCTTAGTTCTATAATAAATGCTGAGGCAAACAAACAGGCAGATGTGGAAATGTGGTGAACATGCTCTTTCCTAATAGGTTAAGCTCAGTTTTCCATGGCGTTCTGCAAAACGTGTAAAATAACATGGAAGATATTTGAACAGCTTTCATGAAGTTCAGGAATAATGCTTGTTTCAGCCGAAGGGCCTTTTAAACCGAAGGCAATCAAATAAATCAAACCAAGGCGCGATGTCTCGTTCTTCTTGTGGTCCTGAATAAACACGGCTCTCACATATGAAATAATAATCACCTGTAAAACGCGCCTCCTGTCTTTCCCGGACTTCCTCAGCGTCAGTCCGAACGTCCGCAATCACTGTAATTGTAGAAATCTGCTGCCGTGTGAGAGAAGGACCACAAAGTGTCTGGCCTCCATATGAGGTTTAATGATGCGTTCTGGGCCTTTCCCGCTTGTCTGAGCTTTTGTTGGACCGAACGGCCCAAAAAATGTTGCTTAGCGCAGGATTTGACGTTTCTCTCTGCCGTTCGTGTTTACTTTAAGAATGCATACTCCCATTGTGTTCACTCTGGATGTGAGTTTCTGCTCGTAGTGGCGAGGAACCGTTCTAGGTTCTGTTTTTCATTTCTTCATTAAGATACAGATGTAAAGCAGCTCCTGACTGCTAAACAGTTCATTTGAGTCTGTTCTGTCCCGAGTGGTACCAGCTGGACTAAGAGCTAATTGGGTACTGTGGACTTTGCTTTACAGGGTTCATCTGTTTTGGGAGGAAATCTTACATGTAAACTACCAGTCAAAAGTTTAGAGACGGCGCTACTCATAAACTCATCATCAAAAGAACAGCTGCACCCAGAAGGAGGTGTGGGATTGCAGTGCTGTTGGGAAGGAAGATAAAGGTCACCAGGATCAATAACTGATGATAAATTTAGACTGATATGATCAATATTTATTGAGCTACACATACAGAAGTCTGTCTCTCAGTATGGTGTCGGGCCGCCGTGTTTGCTAACCCAACATGCCAGACGTCTTGGCATGGAGCTGTAGAGGTTCCTAATGGTGTCCTGTGATAATTTTTTTTTTTTTTTTTTTTTTTTCTCACACAGTTCCTGCAGATGGTGCAGTAGGGGTGGAGGTCAAGTGACACCAGGCCTCCTGGATGTGTGGCAACAAACCGTTCATCTTGGTGCTGACCACGGTGCCTCCACACACGGATTCGTTGGTCGTCTCCACCAAGACAAAAGCGGGACTCGTCACTGAAGATGACCCGCTGCCATTCTGAGTCACTCCATGACAGCCCGGCACGACACCATTGCAGTCTTTGGTGACGTTGACGTGGTGTTAAGGACAGTCGTCATAACAGTCTGCATGCATGTAGTCCTGCGTGGTGCAGCCGTCTGCCAATGGTGCTGCACTAACAGGATGACTCATGGAGGACATCACTGCTCGATGAATGTCTGCAATCGAGGCTGTTGGGTCATTTGTGCAGCTATTCTTTTGATGATGAGTGTGTGTGATATGGAGAAATATCATACTGTGGTACATCAAGAGGATATGTGGTATATCAGGATATGTACTGTTACAGACTCTCATCAGTTGGAGCTGTTAAGTGTAAGACTGTAGAGTCTTTAAGATCACCAACAACATCCATTTAGAGGGGCGTGTCTGATGAGAGCTAATCTAAAAATTCCCATCACAGTCAGTCATATGCAAAGACAGATTTATTAACAGTGTGCAAAGAAGTCTTGTTCTGCTTCTATTTATATTACTTGTTGCTCAGTGTGTTTTTTTGTCAAGAGCGGTGGCGGCGGTCACTCACCAGGAGCTGTAACCATCGTTGTGTTTATTACTCCTTTCATTGGCTACGTGCCCTTAAATGATCTAACCGGGAGCAGCAGCACCTTCAACATGATTGATAAGAGGTTAGAATACACCGTCGGGTCAGCTGTGCTACTTCTACAACCTCTCATGTTGGACGGATTCCACTCCAAGCTACACGCTGCTCTAAGGCTAATCTAAAGATTCCCAACACAACCACTTAAATACAGAGAGATGGATGGATCTGGCCTCTTGTCCAGATGAACACGCCGTTTAAGGTGACTAAAAATGGAGGTTTTTGGAAAAGGCCCTCCAGGGTGGAGATTTTTTTAGACCTCCATGTTTACCGATGTCATGTGGATGGGCAAAACGAAGCTGTTTAACTTGAGGATGCTTCTTAATATTTATATTAATTGAGCATGTGTCAGTACCCAGGCTAAAACATGGCTGGAGTACTTGCTTATGCTTGATTCCCATTCGCCAATCTCCTGGGTTTTGTTGACTGCAACTTCTAGTGGTACTTCATGATCAGTCCGTATAAACACTTCAGTGTCACTCCACTCCATCGTCCACCAAACTAAACTATCTAACAGAGTGTCTAATAACTGTGTCTAATAGAGTGGACAGTGAGTGGACACAGTGTTTAAACACTCCAGCAGCACTGCTGTGTCTGATCCACGTACACCAGCACAACACACCACCACCACGTCAGTGTCACTGCAGTGCTGAGAATGATCCACCGCCGACATAATACCTGCTCTGTGGTGGTCCTGTGGGGGTCCTGACCATTGAAGAACAGGGTAATACAGTACACAGAGAAACAGATGGACTACAGTCTGGAACTGTGGAACTACAGAGTGTCCTATATGGTCAGTGGAGCTGATAGAATGGACAGTGAGTGTACAATGGAGATGTACCTAATGAAGGGCTCAGTGAGTGTATAACTGTGACCTAAAACAGATTGGCAGCATGTGCAGCAGCTAACTCCACCACCTCCAGAATCTGCCGTCAGGGCAGCAGCACTACTTCTTCATCCTCTCATGTTGGACTGATTCCACTCCTACAGCGCTACAGTGACACACTATCGCCTCTTCAGGTACAAAGTGGTATTATGGGACAGGGTGGGCCAGGGTTAGCTGGCTAGCATGCTAACTGCAGTAGATACCTCTGAAACACCATACATAGACCTCTAATTTGGCTGGGGGTGCCTAAACGTACCACTGTTGGTGGCATGGTGATTTGGGTGGCCACATGTCCGGTTTTAGGCCAGACAGTCCGGTTTCTCAATTCCCAGTCCCCCATCTAGCGCAACACCCGGACGGACGCCTATCAGTCCTCTTTTCGGGAGAAACTATTTAAAATGTTCACTCGCCAACAATATTATGCGTTGCATTGGCTCACGTCCGTGTCAAAAGACATGCCTTGCATTTCATTGGTTTAACAAGGTCATGTGACATCGTAACCGCAGGTCAGCCTTCTAAATGCTTGTCAGTTAGTAAGCTCCCGTCTGACTCACGAATGTCATCCGTTCCACCCAGTTATGTGAGTAAAGCATCGTTTATGTGTTATATAGGTTCGGTTGTGATTTTAATTCTGTTCTAGTATCGTGCCCGACTCCCCCTTTATGATGTCTTCCTTTTGAGGGTTATGAAAGTGGCCACCCTAATGGTGACTCTAACTGCAGGTGTGCTTTGCTCACCTAGTATTAGGTCTCAATTACTCCCACCGACTTGTCAGACCGGATGCACGTGTAGAAGTTGCCGTACTTACTATCAGATCAGTGTCAGCCCTGGTTGAAGTTGGGTAGTTTCTGAGACGCCATACTGGCTTTAGGACGAGAGTACGTTCGGACGGTTCACACTTGGTGCTGAGTGGAGCTCAATAAAGGCTTTATTTACGTGTTTTCTCGACAGATGTTTCTCTCAATCAGCTGACCCATGGAAAGAAGTCAGCGCAGTGGAAAGGGCTTCGCCAGGCAGGTCTACTGGCTCCGTGCAGCTGGGCTAAATTGTCACGTGCTGGGTTGTTATCCCTTGGGGACTGTGGGCTCACAGCCAGTGGAGCTGTTACGGAAGCTTCTGGAAGCCTTTGTATTTGTCCGTACAAATTACAAAGTCCAGCATGTATCTTTCTCTCTTTTCTCGCAGAGGCAATGCAGATTAAGATATCCGAATGTTTTCCACATGTCCCGTTCGACTGTCAGGAGAATATTAAATACGTTTTCCAGCTTCCCAGGCAAAACCAGATGTCGGAGCGGTAGAAGAGGAGGAGGAGGGTGGTGGTGGTGGTGGTGTTGGTGGAATGGAAGGAGGGGTGTCCTACGGAGCGGGAAAATTAACGCTACTATCCTGCATCTGACCTCGGCGAAGTGTCAGGACCCATCAGTAAAGAGCTGCATTCTCAGGCCTCGGGGGCACGGGGAGCAGGAAGAAAAAACAAAGGGTGCTCCTTTCGCTTTGGCTAACAATGCGGCCCTAATTGCTAGCTTTTTCTCATGGCCCAGGTCCTGTTTCAGAGCGAGGGGCTGTCTGACTGGGCTGTAATTACTGTTTGTGTTGGCAAGAGGGGGGAGGGAGCCATGCTGCTGTGCACCACGCTGCAGATTTCCAGACCTGGCCTCTCTGACTCACGACAGTGGCGGATATTGCGCCAGGCAGAGGGGCTACACCGCGTAAAGGGCGAGCGCTAATTTACTGCACCCGTCTTCTCACATCCCATAAGCTAACTGGGCTGGCTTGGGAATGAAGAGAAGAAACAGCAAGTGTTCAAGAACTCATAGATCAGGAAATCCAAACTGTCAGCCTTTCTAGTTCTTGCGTAGGCCCGCGGAACCAGGCTCAAATACAACATGCCCGTGAGAAATGTTGGGCTAAATGTGGGTGAGACTGATTGGGGTGGGAACAATCCAATCCAATTCCTGATGAGACAGAGCTGAAAGTAGAGGGCGACGACGTTTCGCTCCACAGGACTGTCCAAAAGACAACAAGCTTGTCGTTAGCTCATGGATGTAACACGAGTTAGCATGGCTAAAATGCCCTGCCTAAAACACTCCTGTTAACCATGTAGATGTGTGTTGTGATCACATCTAACCCTACGAGACTACACCCACAGTAGAATACTGCGGGACTGTTCATTGTGCTACTTATCCATTCGCCTCTTGCACTGCAAAAAATGAGAATTTGGCAAGATAGCTAGCTATTTACACAAATAGCTGCACCCAGAAAGAAACAACCAACAGGAATGAAACTTGGTGTGTAGGTTTGACATCGTGAGACATGCTAATGATTCAAGTTTCACACTCGTCCACGCATGTGATGTAAGCAGTGATGGGTCTTATCGCTGTATCTGGCTGCCACAATTATAGACACTCAGCAAGCAGTGACGTCCTCCATGAGTCATCCTGTTAGTGCAGCACCATTGGCAGACGGCTGCACCACCCAGGACGACATGCACGCAGACCGTTACCACGACTGTCCTTAACACCACGTCAACGTCACCAAAGACTGCAATGGTGTCGTGCCAGACTGTCATGGAGTGACTCAGCGGGTCATCTTCAGTGACGAGTCCCGCTTTTGTCTTGGTGGAGACGACCAACGAATCCGTGTGTGGAGGCACCGTGGTCAGCGCCAAGATGAACGGTTTGTTGTGACGCGTCACACGTCCAGAAGGCCTGGTGTCACTCCACCTCCACCCCTACCGCACCATCTGCAGGAACTGTGTGAGGATATTCAAGCTGCATGGGATGGATTATCACAGGACACCATTAGGAACCTCTACAGCTCCATGCTGAGACTTCTGGGATGTTGGGTAAGCAAACTACTGAGAGACACTACTTGGAAAGTATCTAGTTGATTTATCTTAAAATTCTCATTTTGACGTTGCTGTAAGCTCATTTTAAGACAATTAACTCATTTTGAGACTTGTTTTGTTGCATGTAATTGTAGTAGGCCAAATTATATTTAAAAATGTATTCAAAAATTTTGAAATGTCTACAAATAAGATAGAGAACCTCAAAATCATCTTAGAACGATCTCATAATGAGCTAAAGCTATAACAGTTAGATATAAGATCATTTTACTTGACAAGATATTGTTTTCTGGGTGCTTTCAACCTACATTGTACGTTATTTACATAAAATAAATAATTTCTTTTTTTTGCTGAAGTTTGAAGCCGCCAAAAAATTAATAAATTGGCCCTAAAATTATGACTTGTGTATGCACAGCTGTATCATGTCTCCTGGGTACACATGCTACTATTTAGCTAAACTGGAACAGACTAATATTTACACCCCCAAGAATTACATACAACCACAACGGAGCTACAGCAACTAAAATGGTGGCCTATGTGGAGTAATCCGGCGTTCCAGGCTGGGAAGAGGATGTCGGCACTTTTCATTCCCTTCCCAAAGTACTCAGCTGCCAGCGGTACATGGTTGATGTTCATCTTTAAACCAGGCTGCAGTTGCTTCCTGTTCACCAGCTTCTTAATCCAATGTTCCGTTCCACCTTAAATGCTGCGACTTATACAGGCGCCAGTATCCCAGTACACGTGTATCTGTTCCCAAGAGGATCGTGACCGCTCCAGCATGGCAACATGGCATCTATGTGTATGTATATCTATGCCTTAAACCCCGTTTGGTGCCCCCGTTAGGGAATTCCCTTTGAGAAGTTCTGTTTATTGTCCCTCCAACAGTGAAATGAAGTATCCACCCGTGCCTCCAATCAAAGCTCCATTTCCTGCATCATGATAATAAGTTGTCACCAGATGTGGTTACTCATTACGAGATCACGTCTGGTCCCGTGCGGTGAACGCTCTCATCTTCTAGTGTGAACATTCGGTTTCAAGACACATGCAGAAAGGAAATATTTATGGTCCAATTATGCAAACGTCTGAATGAAGCACAATTCCTGGAATTATTAGCAACATTACTTCCCTGGGAAATGAGTAGGAACAGTAGGAGCTGTGGTTCTCTTAGCTCGACCTACAGTGACGTTGGCATAGCTGAATAAGGAGATCCAGTACACAGACTTGACATACCATGGAACCTCAAAACACTGTTGCTCCTCCTTCAAATCCAAATCCTGCATTTCCGAAAGAGGACAGGAAAACAGGCCGATTCCAAAATCCTACACTGTTACAGAACAGACTCATTAATATTTACACCACCGACATTCACAACCACAACAACGGAGCTACAGCAACCAAAACAGTGGAGAAATCCAACATTCCAGGCTGTAGATGTAATGTCGGCAGTCTTCATTCCCATCCCAAGGAACCCAACTGTCAGCGGTACATGGTTGATGTTCATCTTTAAACCAGGCTGAAGTTGCTTCCTGTTCACCAGCTTCTGAATCCCATGTCCCATTCCACCTTAAATGCTGCAGCTTGTGCAGACGCCAGGATGTAACTGTGGCACCACTTAAGGTGGAACGGAAAATTCCCTAAACAAGCTGGAAAACAGGAACTTCAGCTCCCACATCTTTAACAGGATCCCGGACAACTTTAATCCTGCAGTCTGCGCATATCACCCCGGACGCTTTCCCAAACTCTTGGACAATATAGAGCAGCTCCGCTCAGCGTTTGACCCTGAAGAGACTGAAGAGAGAAGCAGCTCCACCTGTATTAGCATCACAACCCCAACAGCAGCCTGTGAGTAGCAGCCATGCTGTGTGATTGTATCCGTGTGTGCCGGTTGAAGCAGATCATCTTAAACTGAGAGTTCCATAGAGAGGAACAACCTTAATCTACTGTGTGTTGACGTCTACATGGAAAGCCAGTAGCTAGTACAGGTAACGTTAGCTACTAGCGAGCTAACTAGCATAGCTAACTAAATAGTATGAGGGCGGAACTTATTTACACAGAGGCTCATTTTATTGAGTCTACCTCCACATGTTGCCTCTGTGTGATCATCATGGGCGGTGTCTCGCTGTAAACCAGCCAATCAAAGCAGAGCTCATCTACATATTCATGAGCTCACCAAACAGCTCGGGAAAACAGCTTGTTTCATTCTAGAGCCAAATCATACCATGGAAATGGGGGTGTAAACCCACATCTGGGCAAACGAAGTCACATCCCGTCTATCTAGAACATCAGAGAACCATTTTAAATACTGAATAAAGGATTCCATGGTACCTTTAGCTGAAGGTGCACCTGAATCTGCTTTGGAGGGACGAATACAAGCAACATTTATACTGACTCATGACATCTCAGACTCGTGTAGGAATGTTCTCTGTATTTATGTTCATGTTCTCCAAGTTTCTCCTTGCAAAGGTAACTTGGCAACAAGTTTCTTCCCAGGAACATAAGTCCGTTCTTCATGTTCTTGGTATGAGAAACACCCCAGATGTGGGCCGCTCGCTGCAGAGCTGCGGTCAATGAGCTGTAGCCATGTCGAAAATCACAGATTCCATGTAGGTTTTAGAGCCTTGGAGCTCTGGCTACAGACATGCATTAAGTTATGGAGCAGTGCAGGCGTAGGTGGAGGCCTCGTGGCGAAGGCTAGAAGAATTTATGGGAACAAAGGTGAGATCTGACAGGTACGGCGTTGAGAGAGCCGCGCTGTGGTACCTACAGTGACGGATTTAAAACTGACGGCTCTCAGAGAGAACGTGTTGGAGGGCGACTCCGACTGTGCTGACAAGTTTCCGACCTGGGACAGCGCTTCCCCGAAATAAATAAACAGAGCCGTCTGTGCGAGGCCGTTCTCTGGTACCGCAGTTTTGGCCGATCATTAGGAAGCCCAAAAAACTAATGACTTTTTTTTGTGTAGAAAAGCTGGAAATTTCAGCTCAGGAGGCCCTGGACCATGAATGGCGCTCGGAGGCCAAGGTAAAGAAGTTACTCCACAGACACAGGTGACTCAAACGTCAACAAAAACTTATTCCACATGTGCGTTAGGGGTGTAGGGAAATATTGAGAATCTGGAATATCACGATATTAGGATTTGTGATTCTGTATCGGTTCTCAAAAACACAGTATCCGTTTTTAGCCATTAGCTTACAATCCAAAACTTTGGTGGCAGATAGTGGTTCATTTTGTGCTGTGTTCATACCACGACCACTAGATGGCAGTGTTCTTCACCATTAGACTCTTCCAATCCAATGTAAACAAGTAGCGTAAGATCGCAATGCTAACATTAGCCTTAGCAAACCTAGTTTGTTTTTGTACTGTGACAGTTTTCCTAAACTTTAGTCCTATTAGGATGGGATCAGTGTTCCATGGGAAGGTGGAGTAAAGTCATTGATACTGGTGCTCCTCAGTGATTGTAGTGCTGTCCAAAAGTGTATGTCAGTCATGTTAAAAGATTCTGGCACATTTACCTTTACCTGTAAAACAAGCTACTATAATAACCTCAGGTTGTATGAATCCCGTGTGAATCGACATGTGTGTAAGTATTAAGTCATATCCTGTGGAAAAGGAGTTTTCCTCGGTTTTCCTCAAGCATGGAGGCGCTCAAGGAGGCATTTAGTTTCATCATGTATGGCACATTGAAGACTGGGGCAACACTCACATCCAGAAGACGAGCCAAAGGCCTCCTCAGGGGCACAACACTTTATGTACGTCATTATGTAGCATAGCATATAGCCTACATAGTGTGTTATGAACATGTATCTCAGGAGGCCCTGGACCATGAATACCCTCTCTGGTGAAGGAGTGCGCTCCGAGGCCAAGGTAAAGAAGCTACTCCACAGACACAGGTGACTCAAACATCAACAAAAACCTATTCCATATGCACGTTAGGGGTGTAAGGAAATATCGAGAATATGGAATATCGCGATATTAGGATTTGTGATTCTGTATCGGTTATCAAAAACACAGTATCAGTTTTTATCCATTAGCTTACAATCCAAAACTTTGGTGGCAGATAGTGGTTCATTTTGTGCTGTGTTCATACCACGACCACTAGTTGGCAGTGTTCTTCACCATTAGACTCTTCCAATCCAATGTAAACAAGTAGCGTAAGATTGCACTGCTAACATTAGCATTAGCAAACCTATGCATATGGTGGTGTCTGTTTTTAGTTCCTGTACTGAGACAGTTTTCCTAAACTTTAGCCCTATTGGGATGGGATCAGTTTTCCATGGGAAAGTAATTATTATAGCTTTATGTAAGTCATTATGTAGCGTAGCATATAGCCTACATAGCCTGTTATGAACATGTAGCTGCTAACACACAATAAATAAATTCATTATTAATTTAAGGGGGTTATAAGATGGTCATCATCATTTACTGTATCAGGGGTCACCCATAGGACGCTGCTGGCTGGGTAGTTGTAGTTGGTGGGTGCACGTTTATTTGGAGGTGAGGGCAGGGTGTAAATCTAGTAGCCACTCCCGTCTTACTCCCAACTTTACTCTTCACTTATGGCACGTTTCTTATCCCGTCCAAATCAGCCACGTTTCACAGACGTCCTGCAGTAAAATTACATTACATTGGCTCGCCATGTAGAACTACATATATAGTTCTACAATATTCGGAATTTATTCAGAATTTAACCAATTTTATCTGAAGTCAGATCAAAAAGCTGTATACAAGCACACCATTCCCGATCAGACCTAACATTCCGAAGCTGGAACAGTCTCGATATCTCGAAGACTACGGCAGAATGAAAGTAAAAAAGAACGTTGTAGTAACGGTCTGCGTGCATGTCGTGGTGCAGCCGTCTGCCAATGGTGCTGGCACTAACAGGATGAGTCTTGGAGGACATCACTGCAGTTGTGGCTGTTGGGTCAGTACTTCATTTCTCCCTGTGTGCATGGCTGAAATAGACAAGCCTAGGACTAAGATGACCATCTAAAGTAGGCCATTGTGCTGGAACGACTCTGCTGCATTAACCATACAGGAAGAGCTACACAGCTAACAACATTACATCACACAGTGTGAGTAAACTGTATATTATTGTCCATATATGTATACACTATATTGCCAAAGTATTCCCTCCCCCATCCAAATCATTGAATCCAGGTGTTCCAATCACTTCCATGGCCCAGCTGTATAAAACCAAGCACCTAGACATGCAGACTGCTCCTACAGACATTAGTGAGAGAATGGGTCGCTCTCAGGAGCTCAGTAAACTCCAGCATGGTACCGTGATAGGATGTCACCTGTGCAACAAGTCCAGTCGTGAAATTTCCTCACTACTAAATATTCCACAGTCGACTGTCAGTGGGATTATAACACAGTGGGAGCGATTGGGAATGACAGCAGCTCAGCCATGAAGTTTTAGGCCACGTACAATGACAGAGCTGGGTCAGCGGATGCTAAGGGGCATAGTGCACAGAGGTCACCCACATTCTGCAGAGTCAGTCACTACAGACCTCCAAACGTCATGTGGCCTTCAGATCAGCTCAAGAACAGTGTCTTCATGGAATGGGTTTCCATGGCCGAGCAGCTGCATCCAAGCCTTACATCACCAAGCGCAATGCAGAGCGTGGAATGCAGTGGTGTAAAGCGCCGCCACTGGACTCTAGAGCAGTGGACACGTGTTCTCTGAAGTGACCAATCACGCTTCTCCGTCTGGCAATCTGATGGACGAGTCTGGGTTTGGCGGTTGCCGGGAGAACGGTACTTGTCTGACTGCATTGTGCCGAGTGTAAAGTTTGGTGGAGGGGGGATTATGGTGTGGGGGTGTTGTTCAGGAGTTGGGCTCGG
>JAVGWN010001814.1:0-11869 GCA_034552555.1 Semaprochilodus insignis | reverse complement strand
TTTTTTGTTCCACCTTAAATGGTGCTGCGATTACATCCTGGTTCCTGTACAAGCTGTAGTATTTAAGGTGGAACACTGGATTAAGAAGCTGGTGAGTGGGAGGGTTTAAAGATGAACTGGTGTGGTCAGGATCAGGATGAGTTCTGCCCACCCTGTCTCGGTGAGGCTGCTTGAAGGCCAGCTGATGTGGTGAGCTGCACATGGTATCTTAGCTCCACGCTCCTTTTGACCTCCATCTCTCTAAACTGTCTGTTCAGCCAGGCTGCCGGTGCCTGCCCGAAGCCTCACCGGAGGGCCGCGGTCGACGGTGCTAGGTCACCATGTTATTCCAGCAGGAGAACCAGAAGCTCCCGTAGTGCTTTCCCCTCCGGCGCCGAGCACAGCTGTGTCCTGGTGACATCGGTGTCAGTCATTTATTTAGAGGTGCTGAACAGGCTCGCTCTCTGCACCTCAGCACAACCGGCCCAAAGCGGCCGGGTCGCAGCTCACTGCACTGACAAGACCAGCGCATGACTACTGCAGAACCTAGGACTAAACACACACGGGGCTTTACTGTGCTCAGGTTACTGTTATTACTCCTATTATTATTATTATTATTATTAATATTAATAACTGGTGCAGTCCTGGAAGTCCAGTTAGGAGGCATCAGTCCCGCTGGGAATAAAGGAGGGATGAGGTTCTCCGGGTCTGGAAGTCCAGTTAGGAGACCGCTACAGTGATCAGTCCCGCTAGGAATAAAGGAGGGATGAGGTTCTCCGGGTCTGGAAGTCCAGTTAGGAGACCGTTACAGTGATCAGTCCTGCTAGGAATAAAGGAGGGATGAGGTTCTCCGGGTCTGGAAGTCCAGTTAGGAGACCTTTAGAGTGATCAGGCGAATGAGGTTCTCCAGGTCTGGATTAGTCAGGAAGTCGCAGGTCTTGTTGATGTTCTTGAGGGGACAGAACGCTGATTCGTATTCAGTGCCATGACCTGCTAACACTGGGGTCAGAGTCCATCAGACAACACCAGTCGCTGTGCTCTGAGAGGTTTCAGAGGTTTGTGATTCGGCAGCGCTCTTCCCTGGCCGATGTCTGGAGAACGGTGGAGGTGCAGCAGGGTTACTCCAGTGCATCGATGCTATCTGCCGGAACTGAAGGCTGAGCCGTGAATGACATTCAGAGAGTGTCCTGAGCCGCTGATGAAAAGGCTGGAGATGGAGTGTGTCTATTGTGCTTGTTTAACTAATGCTCCAGCTCCTGAGAGCCTGTCTGGAATTGGCCTGGTGCCTCTCCAGGTGATGAAGATAAATGATAATGGCCCTTATTTCAGCTGTTCCACCCCACTAAATCATGTTCAGAGGAAAGTCCAGGGAAAAAAAGGAAAATCGTGGGGCAGAAACAAATGGTGATTGACATCCACAGTAAGCGTGCAGGCTCGCATGCTAATGCTAGGAGAATAATCCTAATGCTAATGGCTGCAGAGAAGAAAGCCTGCGCGACCGATTCCCTGTCCCCGCTCGCCTCCTTTCACCTGAATAGGCGTGAACTTCTTTTAGCCTGCAGATGAACGGAGGGTCATTAATCTGCTCTGTAAACGTTGCACAGCTTAGCGTTAGCACGCATTGATCAGGAAAGACCTGAATGCACATTTCCTGGTGCTGTACGTTTGGCTTTCCATATGCCTCCGTGCTAATGAGCCGCAGTCTACGTGCGGCCGGTTTGCTAATGAAGCATGAAAAGGCCAAGCTTGCATCGTCCTGTAGAGCCCTCCGCACCCACAGCCGAACCGGAGACTAAACACCTCACGGTTCTGCAGAGCTCAGAACCAGAGCAGTTAATATGCTAAGCACAGTAGAACCAAGCTCACATTGTCCTGTAGAGTCAATTCTGCAGAACCAAGCTCACATCACCCTGTAGAGCCCTCCACATCTACAGCCAGACCAGAGACTAAACACCTCACGGTTCTGCAGAGCTCAGAACCCGAGGAGTCAATATACTCAGCACTGCAGAACCAAGCTCACATCACCCTGTAGAGCTCTCCGAACCCACAGCCAAGCCAGAGACGAAACACCTTACGGTTCCACAGAGCTCAGAACCCAAGCATCACACATCATCCTGTAGAGTCAATTCTGCAGAACCAAAGCTCCGGGGCAGTTAGTTTGGCAGAAGCAAAACCTGTGTAGTCTGAAGCGATGGGGCCATGGTCTGAAGTGATGGGGCCATGGTCTGACCCGATGGGGCCAGGGTCTGACCCGATGGGGCCGGGGTCTGAAGCGATGGGGCGGGGTCTGAAGCGATGGGGCCGGGGTCTGAATCATTGGGGCCAGAGTCTGATCCGATGGGGCCGGGGTCTGACGCAATGGGGCCGGGGTCTGAAGCGATGGGGCCGGGGTCTGATGCAATGGGGCCGGGGTCTGACGCGATGGGGCCGGGGTCTGACCCAATGGGGCCGTGGTCTGACCCGATGGGGCTGGGGTCTGAAGCGATGGGGCCGGGGTCTGAATCATTGGGGCCAGAGTCTGATCCGATGGGGCCGGGGTCTGACGCAATGGGGCCGGGGTCTGAAGCGATGGGGCCGGGGTCTGATGCAATGGGGCCGGGGTCTGACGCGATGGGGCCGGGGTCTGACCCAATGGGGCCGTGGTCTGACCCGATGGGGCTGGGGTCTGAAGCGATGGGGCCGGGGTCTGAATCATTGGGGCCAGAGTCAGGGGTTTTGGTACGTGTGGTACTGAGTCTGTCTGAGACGTTCTTGGATCTGAAGGTTCTGCCTACAGCTTCAGGTGGTGATGGTCTCTCTCTAGCCGCTCTGTTCTCCACCGTTCCCTCCGTTCTCTACATTCACCGCTGCTCGAGAGGCTTAGATGGTGGGAGCTGGAGAACGCCTCGAGTAGCACAGACGGTTCTACGGGCTGGAAAAGCGGGAGGAACAGCTGAGCACTAATCTTATGCTCCTCAGCACAGAGCACATATGACAGGTGCTCATCTTCCGGTCATCAATTCAGTTCCTAATTTCCTCCAGTATGATTCCGGCGCAGTATCCGTCATTAGCCATCTGCTATCCGTCCTAATCAGTGAACCTACAAAGTGAACGTGTTTCATGGAGCTGCATTAGCGTGCTAGGCGCTGGTTCCTGAAGTACCTATCCATGATGACATCCACCTGCTGCTTTTTATAGCTCCTCTGCTTTGTGTTCAGTCGTGTGTTTATCAGTTTGTCTTCCTGGTGAGCTGCAGCCGCCTACGCACCATCAACACGCTCGCTGATTGACAGTAGCTACGTTTCTATTCACACAGCAGCCCGACTCAGTTCCAACTCTAAGTAACCAAGACGTTCGCACGAGCCGCTTCCATGATCTTCCTGAGAACCTGCTCGGGGCTGCCGTGTTCCTGTTTCCGGTGTAGATGGAATTCCAGGAGTGCTAACCAGAGTACCTTGTCTTGAGTCTGGAGCTATTTTAACTCCCCAAAACTTCCACAACCAGCGCAGCACCTCTCTATTCCTGTTTGCCTCGTGTCTGTGAGTGATGAGGACATTCAGGCGCTGGTGAGTTTCCTCCGCTCGTTTTTTCAGGTGTCACCTGTAATGGCTGGTCCACAGCGGCGGGTCTGCGGTCAGGAACAGACCAATGGAGGCTATATAATCAGACCTACCTTTAGTAGACCCTGGCTGTTCCTCACACGCTGTAATTTCCGCTGGCTTCCAAAGAAAGAGGAATGAAGCGGGGCACTAATTCCACCGCATTAAAAAATGAAGGGCTGAACGTGCCCGAGGACGGTCGGCAGCGCCGTTAGTATTCACCGCAGCCTGGTGCGTTAGCAATATCAGGAAGTAAACATTTCACAGGGAACTAATATCCTAATTAATATCCTTCAGTGATAATCAGCGCTGGCGCACTCAGGAGCTGGGCTAAAGGGTGATGTTTCAATTACACTGCTCACTCTACCATTACAATACAACAGCCGCACGGGAACGACCGGAAAACCGCCCCTAATACAGTCTCAGTTAATGAGGAATACCTAAACTAAGTCTACCATTAACACCGTCTCTCCCGGTGGGGACGCCTGAGCGAGCGGAGACAATGGGCTTCTCATCAATAGTTTATGAAAACAGAAGCAAAGCGTGAATTATGCCACAGCAGCGGCACACCCTCATAGCCACGTCTCTCCTCAGGCCGTGTCCTCTCCTCCTGGGCTCCTGAACAGAGACTCCTCCCCGTGCAGCTGTACTTCTTGCCTTGGCTGTGACGGCTTGAAGGTCGACCTGTGCTGACCTAGCTGCACTGCCACAGCAGGTATGGGGGTGCCATCATGCCGTCTCCTCCATGCTGCCTTCTCAAACGCCAAACACGCCTGCCGAACCATCTCACTCGGCTCCGCCGCCAGCTCCAAATGCCACTGGAGGGACACCACCAGGCTGCCACACTGCTCCACCAGCGGATCCTCCCTGGCCTTCGTCCATGTACACTCGCTCCCACGTCTCTCACTTTCACATGTCTTCTGCCTGGCTCCGCCTCCCTGTCCCCGCTGTGCTACAACCTCTGCTGCCTTTGTCACTCGTCTTCACTCTGCTGCCTCTTCTTCAGCAGTCCTGGCAGGCCCTGTTCTTCCTCAGCACTCATTCTCCTCCAGTCTGCTGGGGGGCGATCCCACTTCTGATACCAAAGAAGGAGACACAGACACACACATGCTTTTTACAGAGCACAGCAGCAGTGGCGAATCAACCGCCCAGCATCCGAGCGACTAGCGGGACGCTATTATTTGCTGCCTCTAACTTTAGCTTTAACTAGCATATCGGGCTAGCTAACCTGCGAGTCTACACTTCGCTTCCCGTTTAATATCCTTCACTAAAATAGAGGATAGTTGGATATTCCTCCCTTCGCCTCCGACTGTTAGGTACTGAAACTGTTTATGGCCAAACGATCCCTGCTGTCCGACACACACACATTAAAGCTAAGCTGCCTCTGTATTTAATCCTGGCTCTGAGTTACAGACGCTCAGCACTTTCCTCTGAATCAGATCAGGAGGGTTAATCCAGTCCAGCTTTATGTTCTTATACACCTGGTACCTGACAATAAACAGGCCACCGTGACACGGGGGGACCACCAGGGTCACCCCGCCCCGAAAACCGCACAAACCCGACCTTTTCATAGTGAATGAATGGGAGCCGGAGGTGCCTGCGTTTCAGACCTCAGTCTGGAGGAATCAATCTGTCGCTGATTAATAATTGAAGGTAAGCGCCATCAGTTTTAGCGTTCCTCTCTCGCTGCTCGTTCCTCTCTAGAAGAGACACCGGATCAATTCCGACTGTCTATAGTTTTGTTAAGAAAAGCAAAATCCATTCCTGCCGCTCCGTACGGGCGGCTCCACTTCTGATGTCAGTTTAAAGGGAAAAATTAAACTTCATCAGAGAGTATGTTAATCTACAGCACCGTACTAGACAGCTGATCTGACGCGGCGCGCCGATATGAAAGCTAATGACGGCGCCGTTCACTCTTTGAAAGCAAAGCTACACCGTCATCCGTGTGTCTTCTTGGCGAGAGCATCTTTTATTCAGGGCCTTTCGCGCGAGGCTGAGAACAGTGTGGAAAAGAGAATAGCTAACTTCAGCAGACCGCACGCCGGGAGATGAATGGCTCCTCACTCCGCTTATAAATAAAGCAGTTGCCTTTAATTAGCCAGCATTGATCTTAAGCTTCTTGTGGTCAGGGCAGCCTGTGTGGAGTGAGAGTGTGGACTGGAGGAAGAGTGAGTGCTCTGGCTTTGGGCTAAAACACTTCTAAAGACTCTATTCCAACTTTAAGCGAACCTGGAGATGGACAAAGTCCATAAAGTCCGTCCTCAGGTTCAGTTCAAGTTGGAGGAGAACGGCAGTTTAGGACGGCAGGAACTTTTGAATTGGGGTTTAATTCCGAACTGCTGCCGGAGATTCAACTACAGCCTTAATTGGAGATGGTTAATTTGGAATGGTTAATTGATTTTGGTCCGGAATGACCTGAGGAACGTCCGGTGAACATGTGAGAAGAAGAACGAGTCTGAGTTTCATTTCTAAAGACGAAGATAGATGAGGACCAGCTTGGACCAGCATGGAATCCAAAATGGTCTTCTCTGGAATCATCTTCTTTGGGGTAGCTGACCTAGCAGGTAACAGCGGGCCTAGCAAGGAAAAGCTGACCCTGCAGTGGACAGCGCACTAGAGTGGAAGCTAGAACACAGAGCGTTAGCAGGCAGCAGCAGAGCTGGGTTCTGTGTTTACGGGCTGACAGATTGTCTGGTTTGCTGAGTAGGTATAAGACGTGAGTTTCTCCAGACCCTCAGAGCTTTCTGGCCACATTAATCAAACCGGGAGATATCCCACCGTCCCCAGAACCCGAGTGAAGGAGAGGTCAGAGGTATTCCTCCTCCCTGCAGTGACCTACAGCTGTGCTGAGTGACCTCTGGTGTGTCCATTCTGCACGCCGTGTTCTGTTTACTGCGTTTGAGAGCGAAAGGCCTTGAACGATGACGAGTCTCCTCAGAGGTCCTTCTGCGTCTGTATGTTGGCTCTGCTTTCTCAAACAAGCGCGAGAGGAGGCCATCAGAGACCCGCACTAACTGCTGTTTACTCTGTACAGCCTGTCCACATTTAGAACCCCACCCAGGAGGCTCTCCGCTAATCACAGACAATAAATAAGGCTCTAAACAAGCCTCTTAACGCTGCACGTCCCACCACGTACGAGCCACGGCCACGGAAAACAACATCGAGTCAACTGTGAGAAAAGGTCAAAACAACAGCTTCACTGGAAACAAACGCGGTGTGACGTGTAACCGGCCCACCTACGTTAAAACGGCTAGCTCTGAGTTTGTGCAGGTCAGCGAGGCCGAGAGCGGGATTCATCAGTAGATCCTGAAATATTAAAACGGACTATTTACTGGGGTTCCATTCTGACTGTGTGACCTCGATTAACTCTGAAACGTCTCCTCCGTCACTAATGAGTCACCTCCGTCTCTTTGGCCTTCACAGTCTGTGCAGAGCGCGTGTTTGAGTATTCACCACTGTTCCTCCTCTGTCAGGGTAAACTGGGTGATCCTAAACTTCCATACAGACGCGGAGCCATTCCTGAATAGGTCTGTGAAACGATGAACGGTAACGGACCTTCATCAGTTTCTGAGATCTGCTGCTTTGTGTTGTTAACATTTCACCCTGGTGGGATTTACAGCCTCGCAGTGATTCTCAGTCATAAGGGCATCCATATTAACAGGACCAGCTGTTCTGTATGAAGCAAAGCGGCTAGCACAAGCTGAATCAGACTGAACAGCAAAGCTAGCAAAATAACCCAAAACGCAGCGAAAGCAACAGCTAGCCTAGCAAACTAGCAACTAGAAGTAGGGTAGCCGGTGTAGGCCAACCAAGCCAGCGATGGTTAACTGGCAGTTAAAAGTAGGGTAGCCGGTGTAGGCCAACCCAGCCAGTGATGGTTAACTGGCAGTTAAAAGTAGGGTAGCCGGTGTAGGCTAACCAAGCCAGCGATGGGTAACTGGCAGTTGAAAGTAGGGTAGCCGGTGTAGGCTAACCAAGCCAGCGATGGTTAACTGGCAGTTGAAAGTAGGGTAGCCGGTGTAGGCTAACCAAGCCAGTGATGGGTAACTGGCAGTTGAAAGTAGGGTAGACAGTAGACGCTTCACAGCAGGCCGCCCAGAGAATGCTAGACTAAACACCAGTGAACCACCAGCTTTGTCGTTAGTGGGCAGCAGTGTTCCGCCATCCTCTTATCGTCAGGGGTGAAGACCAAGCTTCAGATAAACAGCACAGCCCCGCACACACTCCGCACTGGTTTAAGGTGGTCTGTGGTTTAAGCAGGCACAGTTCCGGTCTGGTGTTGGTTTAGCAGGTCACCCAGATCATGCTAGCTGACCAGCATCCAAGACACAACAAATGCTGGTCTGGGTGACCTGCCATGTTGGTGAAGAGTGACAGCCAGGAAAAGCTTAGCCAGTAAAACACGTGGAGTAAACTTAGAGAGAGCTCCTATAAGCTAATCAGTTAGCAACGGCTAAACGGTTAGCCAAAGATAATCGGTTAGTGAAAGCACTTCACTGTGTCTTCCTGAGGTTCTCCGTGAAGCGAAGAGAGCTGCAGATCTCCGGTTCTGCAGGTTGTGGTGAAGAGGCAGAGCGTGCGGTAGAGATTAAACAGGTGACAGTGACACTTTGATGTGTTATTAATTATCACCTTCACACTTCAGCGCAGATCAGGACCCCCAGTGAGCCCCAGACATTTAGCTGAGGCGCTTATCCAGAGCGACTTACAAGGTAAGTCATATTACCGGTAGGCCGGTGTGGTGTTAGGAGTCTTACCAAGGACTCTTACTGGTGTAGCACAGCATAGTGACCCAGACCGGCACTCGAACACCCGTCTCCCACAGGGGGTGGTAGCTCCCTAGCGGGTAGTGGTGTTATCCGCTGAGCCACACCAACCACACCTACGCTCTCAGCAAAGAGGATCCGGCAGGAATCTGGTCTACAGGTACAGCACCTTCTACAGGGATGGGGAAAGGTTCTGCGCTGGAGTTCCCCTGGATTTGGTGTTCCGGGGAAGTTTATTAATCAACATTTCATCTGACGAGTGTCTGCTGACTTCCAGTGCTGTACAGGTGAGTCACTGCTGACATCCGGTGCCGTACAGGCGGGTCACTGCTGATGTCCGGTGCCGTACAGGCGTGTCACTGCTGACGTCCGTTGCCGTACAGGCGAGTCACTGCTGACGTCCGGTGCCGTACAGGCGAGTCACTGCTGACGTCCGGTGCCGTNGTCACTGCTGACGTCCGGTGCCGTACAGGCGAGTCACTGCTGACGTCCGGTGCCGTACAGGCGAGTCACTGCTGATGTCCGGTGCCGTACAGGTGAATCACTGCTGACGTCAGGTGCCGTACAGGCGAGTCTCTGCTGACGTCCCATGCCGTACAGGAGAGTCTCTGCTGATGGCCGGTACCGTACAGGTGCAGCAGGTAGAGATTAGGCTGGAACCGCTGACGTATTCCTTTAATCCAGGGAGAGGAGTCGTTACTCCTGCGAGTCGGGGCTGCTCTGCTGTAAACACACTGAAGTGTACACGCCGTAATTCTCAGATTATGAGCTGCTGGTGGCTTTAGCGCTGACTGTGGACCGGTTCTGTAGGTGATAAAGCCTGCAGAGCTGCTTTTAGCACACAGAACTCCATTAAAGCGTTAATCTCCTGATCTGAGGTCAGAACGCAGCGAGTCCGGGGGGAGTCGTCCTCCGCGCGCTGACCTGTAATATGTTAAATAACGGCGGAGCGACGGAGGGTGGATTAGGACGGAGTTAAATCTGGGCGGTGAAGGGGGATTTCTGGCCTGCTCTCTGGAGTATTAAGGCCAGGCTGGATGGCCTCCAGAGGGTTTCACTCGTGATGAAGAGCTGGAGCGGAGCCAGCGCTCCTCTCAGTGAGGAGAAATCCCGGCTAAAAGCCCTGAAGGCCGTTTCCATATTCACCGGGTGAAAGGCTAAAGAGATAATTCACTGAGCTCGGTGACCCTGTCCGGCAGAAGGGATGTTCACAGATACACAGACCTGCAGGACGGACAGACGGGCTGGCCCGTACGGACCGAGGTGCTATATAAATGGAGACTGCTTTTACAGGCGTCCGTTTAAACGCCGGACATTTTGGTTCTGTCCATCAGACTGAAGGTTCTTCTAGAATACGAGTCCCGTTGTTTAAGTGGGAATACCGGAGTCTCTGTAGATCTAATGAGGAACGTCTACTCCGATCAACCAGCCACAGTTCTGACAGAAAATGGGCAGATGGGCGAACAGACTGGTTCCCGATCGACGAAGGACTGCTCTGCGCCTCCTCTGCTGCCCACTGCAGCGTAGACGCCAGCGAGCTTGCAGGTCATGCGTGTTGGAGGCCTGTCTTTCGGCCTTAGCCAACCATGCTGCTGACGCCCGTCTGAAGCATCATTGGAGGGACCCCATTCAGTGGCACCATCCACCACAACGCTCTGCCAGCAGGTCCTCTCCGGTCGATGTTCTCCAGCCAGGTTCTGCTGTTGAGCCTTGTGCTGCTTGCTCCGCCGTCTCCATCGTCCATTCCCGCCACACTACCTCTTCTTCTTCTCCCACAGTTCTCAGCTGGGATTGTTCTTCTTTGAAGCTGGTTCTTTCGTTCTCCGCCCGAGCTCTTGTACTTCAGTGGTCAGATCCCACTTCTGAGTACCAGTGTGACCTCTTGGCAAAGACGACGGCGAGGGAACCAAACAGCTTTAAGTCAGTGCTCTTGGATTAAACATGGCAGCAGTGGAGGAACCACGGTCCAGCATGTCTACAGCCGGTCACAGGTCACAGCAGAGAACAGGGCTGGTGGGAGGTGACCAAGGATTCAGGACTGGTGGACCACACCTCAGTAACCTTCGCTATGCAGAGGACACAGGGAGACCTGAAGGGCCTAATAATGAAGGGTAAGGAACCGAGTGGAAAGACAGGACTCGGTATGAAGAAGACTGAGGACCACACAGTTACATGGGGTCGGGGTTGGGGTGGGGGGGTTGGCCGGGTTTGTGTCCCCCCTGACTACTCCCACCTCTACATCCCCACCGCTGCAGGTACACGTTCATCCTGAGTCAGGATCTCCAGCCTTCACCTGCGCTCTCCGGTCATCAGCCCTAATAACACTTCAGAACTGTTCCATCCCCGCACAATCAGTCCTCCTGTGTTCTCCAGCAGAACTCGCTCCATGCTGCTGATGACTAACCGCCGCCTCACCTACGCACAGCGTAAGTCAGAAATGACCTCCTCAGGGCCCACCGTTCTGCTCTCGCTCCTCTCTCCGCCAGCTGGAGTTCCTCCAGGAGACAATGTGATCACAACACACACATCCCACAATGCACCTCTCCCACAATGCATGTCTCTCTGTACACACGGGGGGAGGGGGTCTGCTGGTGTTACTCAGAGAGGAGGTCTCAGTGGACGGACCTACTCTACACACCTAAAATAGATGGTTCCTCAAGGGTTCTTTAGTAAAGACCATGAGAACCGTGATATGAGGTCCACTACACCTGGCTGGAATATTCAGATGCACCTGCAGGTTATTACCTGGATCAGGTGTGCTAGACGATCCATGTGTTGTATATGGTTCTGTTGATCACCATAAAAGGTTCTGCTGTTGTTATGATGATCTTGTGACAACCCTTTTTGGTGCTGTATAGAACCATATTCTCAATCAATCTGAAGAACCACTTCACCATGCAAAGAACCGTTTACCAAACCTTGACCAAATCACCTCTCACCAGTAAACCAGAGAACCACACTGAAGGTCTTCTTTTGGACGTGTTCTGAGAAGGACCGGTTGGAAAAGACTTGTCTAGAACTGTTAGATATAGGAGAAAGAGGAACACCAGCTTCAAGATGGATAGAACCAATCAGAGGAATCATGAAGCAGCCATTCAGAGGCCTGGAGACACAAACAGAGGACAGGATAATCTGGAGGAACACTATGGATCTGGTCAACAGGAGTTAGAACCAACTTGAGAAATCCAAGGAACCCAACTGTCAGCGGTACATGGGGGATGTTCATCTTGAAACCAGGCTGAAGTTCTTCCTATTCACCAGCTTCTGAATCCAATGTTCCGTTCCACCTTAAATACTGCAGCTTGTACAGGCTCCAGAATGTAACCACAGCACCAGTTAAGGTGGAACAGAAAATTCCCAAAACCAGCTGGAGAACAGGAACGTCAGCTCCCACATCTTTAACAGGATCCCGGAACAACTTTAATCCTGCAGTCTGCACATTTCACTCCGGACAGTTTCCCAAACTCTTGGACAATATGGAGCAGCTCCGCTCAGCGTTTGACCCTGAAGAGACTGAAGAGAGGAGCAGCTCCACCTTTATTAGCA
>JAVGWN010001813.1:0-11871 GCA_034552555.1 Semaprochilodus insignis | reverse complement strand
ACTTATAGTAGCCATCATCAGAATGGTATGAAATAGTATTATTATTAGTAGTAGTAGTAGTAGTAGCAGTAGTCGTATATATATACTACTACTTCTACTACTACTACTACTAATAAAAAAAAAATGTAATAATAATAATAATAAGAAGAAGAAGAAGAAGAAGAAGGAGAAGGAAATTGTGTATTTCAGCAGTTAGGCTACTAATTATGCTTATGGCCATATTGTTGTGTCCTGGTAGCAAATAATCTGTAAATGAGGACAAAAACTAATTAGTGGGCTATCACTTGAAAGGTCCTCTGTCCAACGTTCTGTACAGCTTAACATTCTGTAGAGTCCAAACCTGTGATAGTAACTACCGAAGCATTCTTCGGTAGTGCACAGACATATCAATTTCAACTGAAGTAAATAACTGGCAAAATGAACTATAATGTCAATAGCAAAATCACAGACCAAGGAATTGTGCCCTCTCTTTGAACTTCACAAGGATTCACATGCAAATGGTCAAAACCTGCATGAATGAGACTGACCTTGACTGACCTTAAAATAGACTGTTTGTTGGCAGCCACCTGTAAACTCAACCCCACATTGGACCGAGAACAGCACACATTCAATTTGTTTCCCAGCATTCAGACAAATGAATGAATAAAAGCTTCATTCTCTGTGACTCATGCTAATTGAGAGAAGGAGGTGAGCATCGCACAAAAGAGCATAACGGAGAGGGCGGGGAGAGTGGGAGGAGAGAGACGCAGATAAACGAGTGAGAGCATTGTCCATGGTTCACACGTCTGTATTTGTCAGCAATAAAGGAGTTTAGTGTTGCTGCCCTTCGGATAGGCTTATCTGGCATTAGCAGCACCGCTGCGCTGTTGTCCCTGCCCAGAGGCTCATGGGATGGCGGAGTCAGCCAGCCGGCGCAGCAGCCCGGTTAATCTGGCAGGTGTGAGGTGCTTTGCACACTTTCATTTGAGGTGGTACAGCGTGAGACTGAGGCTGAGAGGAGACCAAGAGGAGGCCGGTGTTACTGAAGACATTATAGGAATAGTTCAGTCAAAAAACCAAACTTGATTATTGATTATATTATTAGAGAACTCATATAATTATATATGGAAAATGTATTCCCCCTCCTGATATCCTCTGTTTTGGTATGTTTCACACTCAAAGGTTTGAGATTGTCATATTAAATAGTTGCACCCAGAAGGAATCAACCAACAGGAATGAAACTTGGTGGGCAGGTTTGACATTGTGAGACATGCAAATGATTTAAGTTTGACGCTCAGTCACGCTTGTGACTTCAGCAAGGACGGGCCTTATTGCTGTACCTGACTGACCCAACAGCCATGATTATGAACATTCAGGGAGCAGTGATGCCCCTTCATGAGTCATCCTGCTAGTGCCAGCACCATTGGCAGACGCCTGCACAACGCAGTACTACATGCATACATGCTACTACATGCTACTACAGTACTACATGCTGCATGCACATAACACCATGTCAGCGCCAAGATGGACAGTTTGTTGTCATGCATCACACGTCCAGAAGGCCTGGTGTCACTCCACCTCCACCCCTACTGCAAAATCTGCAAGAACTGTGTGAGAATATTCAAGCTGTATGGGATGGATTATCACAGGACACCATTAGGAACCTCTACAACTCCATGCCGAGATATTTGGCATTTGCTCTAGCAATCATACTCCATACTGAAAGACACTATTTCTGTATGTGTAGCTCAATAAGGGGGCAAAAAGTGGCAGTTACTAGCGTCCACTAATTTTGAGCCAGGTTAGCATGTTTGGTCAAGCTTTTCCCCTTTAAGACATACAGGGTTGATGCATGTATGCTGCTGCTCAACAGTTTCCAGCCCTGCTAAGTTAGTTGATACCAAACATGAAAAATTTCTTAAACAACACTGAAAGTGTTATTCCAGTATGTGGACACATTTCTTTGCTAATAGTTGGATAAAATCAAGCACATAAACCAATGTTGGCAGTAGAATGTGTTTTACTCAGCAAAGATGCTTGATGACTTACTGAAGATGCCACCTTTGGCACAGGTCAAGGTTCTGCCCTGCTAGATCTTCCCTGGTCAACTATAAGTGCTATTACTGTGAAATGGAAATGTCTATGAGCAACAACAGGCCAGCCACAAAGTGGTAGTCCGCACTAACACTTAGAGTGGGCGCCAACGAGTGCTGAAGCACGTAGCGCCTATGCTTGATTGCATCACTCACTACAGAGTTCCAAACTGCCTCTGGAAGCAACATCAACAAAACAACTATGTGTCAGGGGCTTCATGAAATGGAAGAGCAGTGGAAATGTGTTCTCTGGAGAGATGAATCATGCTTCAGACACTCTACCTGGCAGTCTGATGGACGAATCTGGATTTGGCAGATGTTAGGCGAATGTGTAATGCCAAGTTTGGTGGAAGGGGGGATAACAGTGTGGATCTGTTTTTCAGGCTTAGTTCCAGGGAAGGGTAATGTTAAAGCTACAACATTCCAAGACATGTCACAAAATGATATGCTTCTGGCTCTGTGGCAACAGTTTGGGGAAGACCCTTTCTTGTTCCAGCATGAATTAACTTTATAAAGCTCCATGATGTGGAGATACTCCGGCAGACCCCCAGAATGAATTATGCTAACATACTGTAATGTTTACCTTCAGTTACATTGTTAGATATTATTGGAGATTCTTAAATATGTAGTTTATAATTATGACAGAGTCAGTGCTTATTCATGAACTCAATGGTATTTGTGCCAATGTTGACTAACTGTTTTGCTGTTGTGGCTGAGGCTAAATGTTATAATCCACAGACAATCATATATATAAAGAATATCCAGTTCTGTAAGATAAAGGCACATGGTATAGGGCCCCATCTTCAGTCCCAGTCCAGTTCTTAGCAAGTCCAATCTAGTGATGGGCCAGCATAGTGATACACAAGACAAGCCCTGCTTGAACAAATACACAAAATGCCTAGCCTTTTAGAGCTTTTCTAAAGCCTGATAGACCATTCTCAAACCTGCAGGATCAGACGCACTGGTCTTCCAAATGTAAGTGCCACATACAAATCAATTTTACAGTAATTCAGCTCAGAAAACTGCCAAAAATCTGCTCTATAATCTCATATTATGTATTTTATGCCTAAATCAATACTACAAGTATTGACACAAGTAAAAGTACCTTCAAATAAAACGACTTGAGTGAAAGTATAAAAGTATCAGATCAGAAAACTGCTTAAGTACTGAGTAACATATAGAACTGCAGTGGAGCGTCTTAGTAAATCCAACATCTATCAGCACTGGAAGTGAAGTTTCCATTTTTCAATTTTTTTATTATTTTGGTCTAAAATAAAATGCTAAAGCTCAAAGTTGGAAATGTGACCAACCACATAGCGGTACAGATGTTGTCAGCAACAAAACAGAACAAAACTAAACACAAAAAGTGAACTAATAGCTAAATATCAACAGCTGAAATGTAATAATTAGTAGAGTAACACTTTACACTAGGTGTTGACTAACATGAAGTGCATTAGTTAAACATGAAGTAATACGTTTACAATGCTCAGCTAATGTTAAGTAAAGATGTAACAACTACATGACGACATGTTAATATATAAAATACATTTACTTAAGTTTATACATATTAACTAATGCATTACTTCATGCTAGTTAGTCAACCCCCAATGTAAAGTGTTACCAAAACCAGATTCCTTTACTCACTAATATACTTGAGTTTAAGTAAAAATATTACTATTTGTAAACACTCAGCAGGACACAAATCTATATTTCACTGAAGTACATGTACTTGACTAGATGTTGTTTAGGCTTCATAAGTCAGGATTTGGTTCATTTATAGACATGATGTACATTTCGTAATCAGCAGCGCCAGAGCAGTTTAGTGAATATTCATGATGGACTGACCAATAGAACTGCTCCAAAACCGCTTAAATAAACATCTTGTTATATCAGCCTCCACTGCAGGTTAAGAAAGCTGTTTTATCCTCCTGTAAAGTTCAGTTATGGAGGTTGTTTAAGGTGGACTGCATAATTCCATTAGTGCTATTTTATAGTTTGGTGTCTTCACTTTTATTCTAAAGTAAAGCATTAAGATAAACATAAGGAGAACATTCTATGAGTCACCGTCTCTAAACTTTTTACTGGCAGTGTAATTGGAGCTGATCAAAATACCAAACAGTTATACAATGTTACATTAGATTTATAAAAAAATTGACTGTAAATTGCTCTGGATAAGATCAATGTAGTGATGGGCCAGCATAGTGATACACAAGATAGAGCTTTTCTGATGCCTGATAGACCATTCACAAACCTGCTGGAATACACGCACTGATCTCCAAATGTAGGTGCCACACACAAATGCAGGCCATCAGTTTTAGGCTTCTATGTATACAAAGTTTTGTTCTCTGGGGTATTTTCATGCGTTTTCCCAAAGCACCTTCTTTTCACAGTCCAGTTAAAGGCAGAACTGCACTCTGTAGAAGTGATCTCTAAAGCTGTGTGTGCCCCTGAAGGCAGGGCTTTATGCTCTTACCCTCAGTTCCACTTTTATCTACATGGCCAGGATTCAAATCCCTTGTCCCTCAGTATTCATGAAGTGTTTTTTTTTCTGTCTGTGATTATGCATTCCTGACTCATTCCATTTTCTCTTTATCAACTACTTAATCCTTTGGGAATTCTAAAACAGGAGTCTCCAACTCTGGCCCAACTTAGTTGGGGAGGGAAATCATCAAACAGTGTTGGATGAAGGCCCTCGGCCCTCCAGGACCAGAGTTAGATGCTCCAATTCTGCACCATAAATGCACTGATGTAGTAAGTTTTATGCACCAGTTTCAGGAGCATGAGCATAAATTTGCGGTTTGAACTCCATGTACATGCAAATATGTGAAATACATTTCTCTCACGTATGCTTCCTGTCAGTGTCCAAATAAATTCACTGTGTTTAAGGTGGTAGTAACTTCAGGCTCCTGCACATGGCGCTGCCCGAGGATGATGGGGCTCTAAATACCTGCCGGGTGTGAGTGGCGGGATTCATAGATTGAGAAGAGGTGGTACGGTGCAGTGAATGTCTCGTTACATGTGTGGAAAATGGGTCCAAAGCAGATGTTAATGATTGGCTCAAAGGAGTGATTGCATTTGGGCGTGCCAAAGACCATAGTGTGAAGGACGTAATGTTCTGAAAAAAAGTAATGTTCATTCAAAAGCATGTTCCTTGGAAAATCGGTAAAAGAGCTCACCAGGAATAAAAATGTATTACCTCTGCCATCTCTTCACCACCGAACCTGCATTTTGTCTTTAGCTGTGGGCTTGTCACTATCACCAGAGTTCCAAGGATGGGGTGATACCCCTCTTCTTTTTATACGTCAGTGTACCATCAAAATGTTTTTTAACCTGATGTTTCAAGGTAACATTTTTACATAATGCTGCCCGCTACAATAAAGTGGTAGACGTCACAGAGCCCAGGCCTCAGTATTGTTAAATGTGTAAGGCTTCCGAAAAGAATGGAAACTGTAATAAAAATAAACTGATGTCAAAGACTCAATGACTGCTTTGACTGGGAATGAAGTAAATAAACAGCTGGTCTCTGCCTTCTGTTGTACATGTACCATATTCTCTCGTCTTTGGCTTCTGTTGTGCATGTACTATATAAAAAGGAGAGTGGTGTCATCGCATCCCTGGAACTCTGGTGACAAGCCCAAGGTAAAAGACAAAATGCAGGTTCGGTTGTGAAGAGATGGCAGAGGTAATGTGTTTTTATTCCTGGTGGGCAGCAACTTGTGCATGTACAACTTCAGGGGGCAAGGCCTTGAGCAAGGCAGGGCTGCCCACTGCTCCGGGCAAGTGTGCTCACTGCCCCCTAGTGTGTGTGTTCACTAGAGTGTGTGTTTCACTTCATGGATGGGTTAAATGTGCAAAAAATGGCCCTAAAGCTCCCAAATTGGCCTCACCTAATTCCTCTGGTCTCTGCTTTCTTTTGTGCATGTTCTATGGTCTCTGGTCTCTGCCTACTGTTGTGCATATATTATATTCTCCGGTCTTTGACTTCTGTCGTGCATCTAATATGTTCTCTGGTCTCTGACACCTGTTGTGCATGTACTATTGTTTAAGGCCTCTGACCTGTGTGTGCAATATGTTCTCTGATCTCTGCCTTCTGTTGTGCATGTACCATGTTCTCTGGTCTCTGATTTCTGTTGTGCATGTACCATGTTCTCTGGTCTCTGATTTCTGTTGTGCATGTACTATGTTCTCTGGTCTCTGACTTCTGTTGTGCATGTACTATGTTCTTTGGTCTCTGATTTCTGTTGTGCATGTTCTATGTTCTCTGGTCTCTGCCTTCTGTTGTGCATGTACCATGTTCTCTGGTCCCTGCCTTCTGTTGTGCATGTTCTATGTTCTCTGGTCTCTGACTTCTGTCGTGCATCTACTATGTTCTCTGGTCTCTGACTTCTGTTGTGCATGTTCTATGTTCTCTGGTCTCTGACTTCTGTCGTGCATCTACTATGTTCTCTGAACTCTGACTTCTGTTGTGCATGTTCTATGTTCTCTTTATTTGATAAGGGTTGATACTTTGAAAGCATGTCCAATAACATATCCAGTATATGTATCTGTGAAATCCCACTATAACATCATTCTGTTTAAAGCTAAAATACAAGATCAGAGTATTCTGCGAGAACAGAATGCAAGAACAGAAAGCATTTTGATGGTAGACTTTTGAATGACGTTTTCCTTCAAATGCAATTGTTCATACAGCAGCATCAGGAGAAGCATGAAGGAGAATTTCTAGATGTATTCTCTTAAACATGCTGCAGAGAATTAGTTCACAGCAGTGAGCTGCGCCTGACCTCGACTGACACCAGTGGAATCAAGCCCGTCCATCCATTGCACGCAAGAGTGTGTGATTGACAACACTGGGGTCTAGTGGAGTAAAGATATTTTCTGGCGAGGAGATCATTCCTGACATTCCTCCGACGAGAAAGACCAAGGACAGCCGTTTTATATCCGAGACGTTTTCTTCCTCCTGGAAACCCCCCCCCACACAAGTGCTGTGATGTCGGGTGAGAAATCTGAAGGTGGAAAGCATCTCACTACCCACGAAGCCATTAGCACTGTCTTATTCAATCTGTTCTTCACCTTCCCTGCCTCTCTTTCTTCATAGCTTTCACTAATGGGTTATCCCTTATTTTGAGCTGAAAGTCACCTTGCTGTCTTTGTGCTACCAGTTCTTACCAGGACCGAAACGGCGACTGCTTTAAATGTGCTGGAGACATTGCGGTAAATGTCAGAGCGGATTCAAAGCCGAGAGAAGTGCGCATTTGGATAATGAGGGGAACAGCTGCTAAAGTGTGACCCGCTGCAGAGCAACTTAGAATGGTGGAGCGTTTCCTTATTGTTCGACATATGGCCTGAAAATAGGAGATGCACTCGCTCGGAAAGCTTCCACGTTGAGGTTGAGGAGGATTTGTTTGGGAGGAATTCTGAGGCTTTGCTGTTGCATCTGCCCTTGAGATGACCCTGTCTATGTCAGACATTGTCAGACTGCCAGGCTCAGACAGTTGATCTGACTGACACTGACACACATGGACTCCACAGGAAATTATGCGATAAGGCATGGATGTCATTCACTCCCTGGCGCTCAAAGATAGATGTCAGAGTGGCGATGCTAAAAGTCTTCTTTGCAATTCTTTAGGATGCTGTGTCTTGTCTCTGCTTACTGCAGTGTTCTTGGACTGGTTTCACTCATGTAATTAGACTAATGCCGAGCCAGGAAAGTCCTGCATTCTGAAATTGGAAGCTGGAAAGGATAGCTATTTTGTGGGTTACATGACTCAGCATTTGAAATGTTCCCATGTTGGCCCGTCAAGCAGTCTAGTCCAGCCGTACAAACCCTGTTGTTCGCTTAAATGATGTTTTGCCTCCATGTGAGCTGCTGTTGGGATGCAAACTACAGCAGCTGCCTGCTGGTCATTGTGATACTCTCCAGAGCCTTTCCCGCTCCGTCTCGTGTCTCACCGCCCAGCGGAAAAGGGAAAAAGTATGAGAGGAAACAGAGAGCTAGCTTTGAGTGTCTGTGTAGTGCCAATCAGCGGCACTGCCAAGTCTCACATTGCAGATGTTTCTAAAACGGAATGGAGGCTGAGAAGAGCATCATATTCCAGACACATATGCATCTTTGTTCCCACTTTCCCCACCCATACACATTTCCCTCCTTCACCGCCCCCACCCCCCTTCCCACTCTTTCATTCTTCTTTTTCTTTACCGTGTTATGTCTGTCATCCCCAATACTCCTTCTTCACCCGCTCTTTGATCTGCCTTCACTGCCCACTTCCACAGATATTCTCGCCAGTTAGCCACCGAGAAACGGCACCGCATGCGGTGTGAGCCCAGGGGAAGGTGGGCTTCCAGAAGGTCAAAATGTCCCCCGCTGTCAGTGAGAGGCAGGTGTACTTTGAAAAGGGCATGAGAGTTGTTGGCATAGAAACAGAACATATCGAGCAGACATGAAGTTATTCTGACAAATGCATTCTCGTATGACCCCCAAAATGGAAGCCAGGTGGAATGTTAATGCTGTGGTGGAAAATATCTGCTGGCCGATTTTTAGGTGCAGGATGCTGCAGTCTCGAGAAACGATTTCCAATGCACAATCCCCGAAGGATCATGCTGCTTATTCCAATGTTAGGTTTGATCTTTAGCTGGAAAACTGTTCCTAGAGGTTTACTTGACCTTCCCTCCTTGTGCATTTAGCCATTGGATGGTGGGGTTGATGATTTCCTTCTTGTGGCACCTTTGGAACGATTTGGAGTGAGATAAATGCCGTACTAAAGGTTACAGTAGCATTAGTAACAGGAAACACAACTGAACCTATAACCCTCCAGTTGAGTTTTGGTGGAGGTGAATCTAGAGCCCAAACTGCTATAAAAAGCCAGGTATAATCACAATTTCGTTCTTGTTTTAGGGATTTTAGCATGCCCACAGGAATGCAACTTGGTNACGCTTGGCCGTGCATGTGACGTAAGCAAGGACGGTCTTATCACTGTACCTGACTGACCCAACAGGCATGATTACGGACATTCAGTGAGCAGTGATGCCCTCCATGAGTCATCCCGTTAGTGCCAGCACCATTGGCAGACGGCTGCACGACGCAGAACACACAGACCGTTATGACAACAGCCCTTAACACCACGTCAACATCGCCAAAGACTGCAATGGTGCCGTGCCAGACCGTCATGGAGTGACTCAGAATGGCAGCGGGTCATCTTCAGTGACGAGTCCCACTTTTGTCTTTGAAGACGACCAATGAATCCGCGAGTGGAGGCACTGTGGTCAGCGCCAAAATTAACGGTTTGTGGTCAAGTGACCAGAAGGCCTGGTGTCACTCCACCTCCACCCCTACCGCACAATCTGCAGGAACTGTGTGAGAATATTCAAGCTGCATGGGATGGATTATCACAAGGACACCATTAGGAACCTCTACAACTCCATGGAGAGACGTCTGGTATGTTGCAAACATGGCGGCCTGACGTCATACTGAGAGATACTACTTCTGTATGTTCAGCTCAGTAAATATTGGCCATATCAGTCTAAATTTATCATCATTTATTGTTCCTGGTAACCTTTATCTTCCTTCCCAATAGCACTGCAATCCAACACTTCCTTCTGGGTGCAGCTTTTCTTTTGATGATGACTGTATATATTTTGTTGCACAAAAAACTTTTTTTTTTTTTCTGCACAGTTTAAAAGCTCTAGTTACTCTTTCGGTTTAGTGAATATTCATGATGGATAGACCAATTGAATTAGTAAAAAAACCCTCTTGTTATATCGACCTCCATTGCAAGTGAGGAAAGCTTCACTTTGATTCTAAAGTAAATCATTAAGCTTAAAATAGGGAAGCCTTTGATGAGTAGCCATATCTAAACTTTTGACTCATAGTGTGTTAGTGACAGCTTGTTACTTTTCTGGGAAGCCTTTAAACTAGGTGTTGAAACATTGCTGTGAGGATTTGATTGCTTTCAGCCACAACATCATATGTGAGGTCAGGTGCTGATGTTGGACGATCAGTTCTGTATCACTCCAACTCATCCTAAAGGTACTGGATGGAGCTCCATCGCTTCAGTTAAGGCCGATCCATTGCTTCACTGCCCAACGCTGCCCAATGCTGGCCCTCTAACTGATGCTTGGCACTGGGCATGGTATATTATGCTTGTATAAGCCTGCTCCAGAGCATCCAGTACTACTGGCAATGCTTTCCTGCATGGTGCATGTACAGTTGTATGCCTGTGGCAGCAATGGCTGCACTTTAAAGTAACTGAATCCACTAATTAGAGGGACTGGACACATTTGAACGCAAAGCGGAACCAAGATCAATTCCTTTAATAATCTTTGATTCGGTTTGCTTTCATCTGAGCTCCAATGTTGCCACCACTTGACAGGCAGAATGCTTGCTTTCTGATGTTTGAAGGCACCGTAACCTTTCAAAGAGGACCCATCTGCCCCCGTCATTGATCTACGCAGTGCGTCTAATAAGACTTCTCATTCACCAATTAGCAGGACACTGAGTGGAGTTAATTCTCTCCATTCTTTCTCCATGGTGACAGAGACAGCTTGCTAAATAATGCAAGTACATGCTGTTCTCTGGACTCGTCTTTTCAAATATAGCGCCTGGCATAATGTCACATGTCTTCAAAAGAGCAAAAAAAAAAAAAACCAACACGCATATATAAAAGGGTGTTTATGAGGAAGTGTCTCAGCTGTGTGGTGTGGTGTAAATCGATAACACCTCTCCAGCACTCTGGCGCTCAGCGAATTGCACCCTCACGTCTTATTTATGTGGGGAACAGGGACATATCATGAGCTTGTCAAAGCTTTCTTTTCAATTTGCATGCAGATTACATTTACAGTTTGCGATTGTTTGCTGCGTTCATTTCTTTAAGATGTTTCCAGGCCGTAGTGCACGGCAGAAGGAGGCCTGCTTTCCTCTACCGATAACACACATTTGCATTTGACTTTGTACCTGCTTGACCGAAATGCCTTGATGGCGTTGGCGTGTCACTGCTTTCTAATTAAGCACTGAAATATTTATGGGCGAAAACGCATTCGTGTCTTTATCTCTGCGAGCCGAGGGAACGCCAGAGCGAAAAAAAAGGAGATGAGATTCTGCGCATCCTCACCTCGGCGCTCACCCCAACGAGTGCATTAATGAAGGGAAAGATGAAAGAAAAGGTAGAGAGAGAAAGAGAGAGAGAGAGAAAGAGAGAGAAAGTTTCGGTTAGGGCTAAAGCACAGATAGGGCTATTATAAATGCCTCTCTTCTATTTCCTTTTCTCTCCTTTTCAGTGGTCAACTTTTGAGACTATTGACCACAGGTGACATTTTAGTTCCATGAGAATTCTTGCAATATTCAGGCTTCACCTGTTTCGGAAACCTCAGGGGCCATTCTTGGCAGACTGCCTCCCCCCACCCCTCTACCCCAAAGCCCTCTGAAAGGTTTCTCCACTTCCTCCAACTTATCTTCCCCATGGCTGTAACAAAACATCACATGAACATCCATAATTGGCAATCTTATTAGGATATTTACTCTTATACTGACACTTCTCTTTCAAAGTATAATTATCAAGGTGTAATATTTCTCCAGTAACAGTAGAGGTTCCTCCCCTTTAGACCTCCACTTGAGTAAAAGTACTGAAGTATTTTCCTTCAAATGTACTTAAGTATGGAGAGTAAAAGTAGCATGATTTATTATGGCTCTAATGTCCTATTATCATTTCTGGAACAGTACTCTTCTGGTGTCACTCTCGGTCCAGCAATCTTTTAATAGAAGGTCATTAATTAGTCTGACACTGATGTCTATTCAAATGATCATAAG
>JAVGWN010001812.1:0-11873 GCA_034552555.1 Semaprochilodus insignis | reverse complement strand
TCCTCACTAAGAACCTGCTGTACATGTGGAGATGCTGATTTAAGAAGAAACCGGAGTGCTCTCTTATTGATTTCCAGAGCTGTATAACAGCGTTCAATAAATATTATTATGTGTATTATCAATAACAATCACAGTATCCATCAAGCAATGAAGTTGCCTGTGGTTGCGGAGCAATATAACAGTCATAGTTTCTTCCTTGAACAAGACAATCGTGTGAAATAAGTTGCTGCATTGACAAATTAATGTGTGCAGTCATTTACGCGCATAATTTTAAGAATTTCAAGAATTTTATAATGGCTCAGTCAAACACCAAACCGTTTACTCAGCGAATGTACCTCCAGTTTGGACCTACATACCACAGGTGTGGTGCAAAAACACAAACACCGGTTTTTCCATTTAGAGAAATATTTCTGCAGCTGGTCTCTAGTCAGGCATGGCATTGACCCGTTGGGCCATTCTGATGTTTCGATATTCGCAGCTTCACAGGAGTGTTAAACGAAGCTTAGCGCTTAGAGAAGCAGAGCTAAAAGATGCTTCTACAACAAGTCATACAAATCGATAACTTCAAACACACATCTGTTCTCACTAATAGCACCCTGTCATGTGTTCTTAGCCCATCTCTGCTGATGCCCCCGCTCGCTGCTGGAGACTTTTTTTTCTTTAATTGCTTCACTTGCTTCCTCTACAATTGTAGCTGCCCCTATTTCACCTCCCACCGTGCATGGTTAACTGGCAAAGATCTCAGTGAGTCAGCACAATTGCAGCTCAGGTGGGTGTAAAGTGTCAGCGGGACATTTTGGTTTTGTTTGCTGGCAGCACCCTCTTCAGTCAGGTCACCTTGAAAACGAGTGTCTTCCCAGCTCTATGAATGTGCTACCGTTCTTGAGAGAAAGGGAGAGCTGTGGGGCCTCAAGGAGAGTCACAGAGGACCAAAGACAGCCTTGTCTCTTGGTTTTCAGAAGTAAGATCAAGTCTATACACTTATTTCTTCTTTAGGAGACTTTATAATCTTTTGGATGGCCTCTCGTTACTTTCTTTCAGTTAATGATGTGACCGCCAATTTGCTCTTCTGGAATCTCTTTTTATTCTATGGTTCTAAAGGCTTGACATCTAGGAATCAATGTCTGTGCAAAAATAATTTTTGACAGGTATATAGTTTGTTGTACTATCAAAGTAAAAGACACAACTACACAACTTCTGCTTTGTGGTTGCTTTATTTCTGTGGGTACAACATACATTCATGGCTAAAAGAAGTCTTAGAAGCCATCAAGGAAAGGTGAGCAAGCCCCTTCATTCACCAGAAAACTCTATTATTCCACCATCATTCCACACCAAAATAATATTTCTCCAGGAAATATGACCATTCCCCAACAATCTGCAGAATTCTCCATCAAGCAAGACTCTACACAGCACCACCATTTACCAAAAACATTGCACCTAATACCAACATTCTTCACCAAACACGCTCGCTCTTTTCTACCAGACTTTTCTACCAAACACTATTCACCAAGCATCATAATTCCCCAACAAACTTCATCATTTTCCACCAAGCACAATCATTCTCCAACAAAACATCATTCTTCAAAAACACAGTAATTTTCCACAAAATACCATCGTTCACCACCAAACACCATCATTCTCAAACATCACCAGCCTCCATCAAACATTTTCCACCAATCGCCATCATTTCCACCAAACACCATCATTCTCAAACATCACCAGCCTCCATCAAACATTTTCCACCAATCGCCATCATTCTCCACCAAACACCATCATTCCACACCAAATTCCTTATCCATTCTCAAACTTTCAACTGTCACTCATATTTGCTAGTGAGCGGTTAGTGTAAGTTAAGCCTTCCTCTAGTCTTCATCTGGATCTGCCATCATGCATGGCTGTTAAATGTCATATTTCATTGTTAGGTTGTGTTAGCATGTTAGCGCTACTCTGTAACACAACATAATACAAAATGTCAATAAATAATATGACTCTTAGTACGCATAAGACTCTCTAGAACCCCCATCACCACTGGACTGTAGCCCGTCAGATGATGCACAATTTGTGATTGGTAAGTTTTTTGAGGCACTGAGGCACTGAGGCACTCCTGGCTGGACACATATGGCAGGGGAACACAATCTAACAGTGGCACTGACGTGTGTAGAAACTCCAGCAACAGGATTCCAGGAGTTCTTGTTTTAGTTGAAGCTACTCAGTTGAAAGACTCTTCAGTGAACCGAAAGTGTTTTGCCTATAGTGTTGTTCCAAAGTGTCGTTATCTATATGGTAGGAGCACCTGATAAAATGGTAGTGCAGGTACAAGGTAAGTGGACCCAATAAAATGACAACTGTGTATAAATAATGAATGAGGTACGTATAGAGCCTGGCAGCTAAAATGCGCCAGCAGCCAAGCCCTGAGTGGTCAGGGAGTTGAGGTGTCCTGCATATGGCAGATTTCTCCATCACTGTGGCCTCAAATGTGACGGATCTGACAGACAGCAGGTCCCTGAGGAACGAGCCATGCCTCCGAATTGTCTCTATCTCTCTTCATGTCTCTCTATTGGTCTCATTCTACATCTGTTTCCTCTTTCTCTCTCTCTTCCCAGACACGCCGTCAGAAGTAGCTCTGAGTCACGGCTACCAACAAGTCCTGGAGAACTCTCCAGAAACCAGCAATGTTGATATATCTACGATGTTTATGTATATGCTATGAGATACTTCAGGTAATTATGGTTCTGTAGATATCTCACAGCATGGTTTACTGCAACACCTGCGCTTTCATTTGTAGACCTCTGTAAATGTCACTTATCCTTCCTTTAGGAAAACCGAGAGCACTTTCATGAAGAGTGTGGAAGAGCACCAACATGCACTTGACTTCTACAGTGCTCACTTTTTATAGTTGTCCGCTCAGCCATGCAGTAATGCACTCATACAATATTCAGCGCTGGGAAGACAGCACAAAGAACAAGAACCGCAGAAATAGGGGCATTCGCTTTAGCGATTCTGGGCCTGTAACAGCATCTGTAATGCACTAATGACAGGATTAAGGGGAAAAAATCAAAAGGGAAATATGGTTGTTTTTCTATTAGGTCCATCACAGATCATTCCAACACAGCTATATCTACAGATCCACACATACACTTCCTAACATAACAGCATTACAAGATATTCCACATTGAAGCTAATTCCCAAATGATCAAAGCATGTACACATGCTTATATCCCCCATTATAGGTGTATATACATACGTATATGAACTTTAGTTTATGTGGTGTATATATAAAACAGTAAAACATGCAGCAATGTGTTTAATACTGCTCAAATTGCACAGCTTTATTTATTCTCATACAAGAATCTATTAAGGGCCATAAAACAGTTTGCAATCATCAAACCTCACGTACCAAATGCATGAACACAGATCACCGGCTGGTGCAGTTATTCAAGACGTGACTCATAAATTAAGAACAATAAAAGAAGATTCGGAAGATTGAAGCGCAAACCAGCTTTTAAAATGACACCCAGCTTTATATTTAAGGACGCGGCGTGTAAAATCCCATCCATCTCAAGACAAAGAGGAAACTTTCACCATCTAGCACAGCATTATCGTTCTTTTCAGCCCTGACGGCAACACAGAGACACTCTAATTGGCTGCCATTTATAAGAAGCCAGCTAGCACTCAGCCTGATCTGTCCACAACATAATCCAGCCTAAACCCCACCAAACCATAATTCTCTCACAATTACACAGCAGAATGGAAGCCAAACTCTAATGCTCTAATGACACCGACACCCGGCTGTCGTAAAATGTGTATAATACCGCACTTGGCTGTAATAACACTGTAATACTGTAGTTGAAGCTCCTGATGAGCGGGCTGTAGGAAAAGCCACAGAGCTGATCAAACACCTGAGGCACACTAATCTACAGGAAAGCTAAGGGTGGAGCCAGACTCACCTGAGAGTAGCTGATGCTGTCTGAACGTGTACAAGCGTACAAGTCTGTCTGGATGTTTTGTGTTTCTGCTCCCAGAGAGAAGAGGAAGAAAGAAAGAAGAAGAGGAAGAAGAGGTGCAGCCCACCTGCACAGCAGCTCAGCAAGAGCTGATGGAGAAGGAGTGATGGAGAACACTCCTCCCCCTCCTCCTCCTCCCTTCATTCTTCCCCTTATCTGTCCATCCTTTACACCCATTGACCTCCCTAGAGCCCGTCACACAGCATCTCGACCAATCACAGCAGGGCTGGGGATGGCAACGTCCAATCAATGCCATTGCCAGGGTAGATGCAGGAAGCAGAGTGCTTCATGTGTGTGAGGTATATTTAGATGACATTATACATACTTAATGTAATGTGGCTCCTGAGCACATTAATGTTTTAAAGGCCCCATATACTTCATATTACTTATTATTTAATTATTTTGTTTTCCTCCCTGGGATAACATTTGTGTGGTTTTAAGCACTACAGTAAAGAGACGTTCTTTTTCACATTTTTACATGACCATTTTTCAACCCCTGTTTTCCCCTTAATTAAAGAGGCTGTTTTTGTTACTGTGCCTTTAAGACTGATACATGAAAATGAGCTCTGTTCTGATTTGGACTGTTTGCTAATAATGTTATTAAGTCAACAGGAATAGATAAACAGGTGAGACTATATACACTCACCGGTCACTTCATTAGGTACACTTCGTGTCTACACTCGTATCAGTGCCACTCTGTAGTTCTATGATTACAGACTGTAGTCCATCTGATTCACTTCATACCTTGTTAATTCCTTTTTACTTAATTGGCCAGGACCCCCACAGGACCACCACAGAGCAGGTATTTATGTGAGTGGTGGATCATTCTCAGCACAGCAGTGACACTGTGTTAGTGTGTGTGGTGCTGGTGTGAGTGGATCAGACACAGCAGTGATGCAGGAGGTTTTAAACACTGTGTCCACTCACTGTCCACTCTATTAGACACTCCTATGTTGGTCCCTCTAGTAGATGTAAGTCATAGACGATAGCTCATCTGCTGCTGCAGACTTTGTGTTCTCTGGGTCTTTATCAAAGGTCACAGGACACTGCCCACAGGACACTGTTGGCTGGATATTGTTGGATTGTCAATTATTCTCAGTCTGCTGTGTCCGATCCACTTGTATCAGCACAACACAAGCTAACGTGCTGATAATAATCCACTACCTAAATAATACCTGCTGTGAGGTATTATATACCTACTGCAGGGAAGCAGATGAACCACAAATTGCAGAAGCAAAAGAACTGTTAAAGAGAGGTGAACTTAAAGGTTTACTTAATAAAGTAATAAAAATACATATTTTTTAACTCCTTAGTCTGACAAAGCCAAGCATTAATTCTGTATCACACATTACACATGCTATAAGCAAATGCACAAACAGGAATATATCAAATAATAATGTGAATTGTGTTTTGAATCTGTGCACTCGCTCAGAAACTACTGCACTGCATCCAACAATAAGGCAGCATCACAAAACGCTGCAGTTCCATACACTGATCTATTTTACTTACCAACATGGACATGCACGCTCAACAGCTACTCTGGAAACAGATTTCAGTCAGACAAAGGAGATACATAAACATGACGAACAGACGATCCACCATACATGAGATAGATTTAACCCGGCAACAGACCGCGACTGCCTACTGTCAAGAGTCGTGACTTGAAATAAAATGTCAGCACAGAAGAATCAGCCCGAACTGTCCTTGGAGACAACCAATCTGAAAGTGAAAAAAGCGGTGACCTTCTAGAGGCAGAATATGACAAGGCCACTCTCTCTCCCTCTCTTATGAAACTCTCAGACACTGGCCCTATCCCCTGTGGATGGTGCGTCAGGGTTTGGTTGCTGCAATGCAGAGATTCAATAGCCAGATGACATTTCTTGGAAAACAAAGCAAACAAGTGCTCAACTTCTATCAGAGCAGACATTACTTCTCATTAAAAATGACTCAGCATATACGCTTTCCTTTCCCATTCCTGTAACCCTCAGAAGACTTGTTCTGCAAAACGAAGAGTAAAATGTACCACATTTTTGCCGTATTTTGAAGCATATTAAGAAGGTAAAACTTCATTATATAACAAAATATTCATTATATATTCATTATATAATAAAAATTCACAGTATAATTACTCTTTTATAATATTCTTCTTACTATTATGTATATATATATATATTTTGATGGTTTTACTCTGGAAGAGAAAGAACGATATTGGCCATTTTACTTTTCAGAAAGGAATGTTTTCCAGCCGTTTCTTCAGCTCAATTAGATTTAGGCAGAACTAAACTTGGCTTCATATGTGCCAAGTACCAATCAGCAGTTATACAGCAGCTACTTGTGTTCCTCTCTCTCATATAAATTGACTGCTCTCCCACTGCTCCCAGCCTAAATACAGAGCAGGAGGGCTGTTTACGCTCTTCTAAATTTGAATAACAAAGGTTAGAATGAAGGCTTCTTACACTGTTTTTGTAGCATAGTTAAATGCAGCTTGCTTCTTAGTTAAGTAATTAACTTCACTTCCAAGAGTGCAATAGCTAGCGGTTCACCTTAAATGTAGGAATAAACTGTTACCTTAGCTTGCTGTTACACTAGCTACCCTCCTAACATTAAGGCTCAATAAAGGGCTTTCCCCATTATATACATTTACATTTAGGGCATTTAGCTGACGCTCTTATCCAGAGCGACTTACAAGGTCAATCATATTACAGGTAGGCCAATGTAGCGTTAGGAGTCTTGCCCCAGGACTCTTATTGGTGTAGCACAGCATAGCCACCCAGACCAGGATTCGAACCCCAGTCTTCCACATGTGGTGGTGGTGGCTCCCTGGTGGGTAGTGGTGTTACCCGCTGAGCTACACCAACCGTACCGTATACTACTTCACAGGCATGGTGACCAGTAAGACACAAAAGAAAGTTCTCAACCGCATCCACAAATATGACCACAGAGACTCATAGAGACCACAGACAGCTTGTGTGACCTCAGTTTCAGAAGCACGTCCCAGCAGCTAGCTAGCTGTAAGTTACTAACAGAGCGTTCGAAATGAGACACAGTATATCTGTCAATACCTGTCATACGATGGAAGGCTGAGTTCATGGACATTAGCTGCAAAATGTAACTCGATCTTTGAAAGTAACTATTAGACAGCTTGCCCTTTTTATTCATTAGTCAGAGATGAGTCTGAGACCAGTTGGGTCTGAAACCAGTTGAGTCCAACCTGCTGCATGTTCTATCTCTACCAATGCTGCCTAGTTCACCACTCTTCTGAGCAGATAGCAGTAGTAGTGTGGTTGGTACAGCGCAGTGGGTTAACACCTCCATCTCCTATGCTGTAGACTGGAGTTCGGTCCCCTATCTAGTGCAGCACCCTACACTATACCAATAAGGGTCAAAACTATCTCCTCATAGACTTAGCACAGCAATCAAAGCCCAGTGGTTGCTCTGGATGGCTGGCAGGTCCCCTGGCATAATGCAACCCTGGCATCCTCACGGTTCTTCCACTGTGCCATCTGGACTGAAGCACTGGCAACAGGCTGACTCTGAACCATACCCCGAGGATCTCAACAGCTGTAGTAGCAAAACACTACTGCTGTACACATAACCTAGAGCTAACCATGACTCAAACAGCATTTAACCGGACCACCAGAATGAAAAGATCATGTAGTAAGACAAATGTAAGCAATAAGCAAAGTACATTTTCTAGTGGATGTGATATGTGTGATTGTTGGAATTCTCTTGAATGTCCCTGAATATTAAAAGTCAAATGGCAACCCTAGAATGTTGGTATATAATAATAATAATGGTGTTTGTGTGACATTTGTCAGAGAATGATGAGGTTTGTCATTGGCATTTGTAGAGAAATGACAGTGTTAGTCAGTGAATAGTAGTGTTGATGGCACTTCTATTTTACATTACTCTTCTTTATGCTGAGTAATGTATTATAACAGCACACAATGATAAAAGAAACCCAGTTTACTCCTCCCCAGTCACAAACCACAGTACAAATAAAAAGTTTGACAAGGTTACGTGCAGAAGGTCAACAGCACATTTGTGTTTGTAAGTAAGACCTTGCAACTCCCCTGCTTTTACACTGGCTGACTCTCATTAGGTGAATACTGGAAGCTCATAAACTTGAGGCGTATCACATCCTAAGGCTTAGCGTTCTAGTTTATTCGTATTAGTATAACTACATGTACAGCAACGCAAACCAGCTGAGTCATCCTGAATCCAGAAAGGTGAAGGAGTCCAGATCTGCTGACTGCTCCTTGGTGGTTAAGAGAGCAATGGTACAGGCTGAGACGTTGAGATGAGTGCGACTGACTTTCAGACGTCTATTTCCTGCCTCCTGTTTATTGATGACAAACCTTAAAAGGCCTTCCTCCTCCTTCTCCTCACTGCTGTAAGCAACAGCCTATCACCCACTCCATACCACAATCAGAACACAGCTTTAATCTGTGTAGAGAGAAAGAGATAAAAGGGATCATATGGTGTCAGGACCACTCCCATCTCCTACTGGAAGGGTTTGAATTTACCAGCTGACTAACAACAGTCTGAGAATAGCACACTCTGAAGGAAAGGCATAATATTGAAGCCCACGGGTTAATCTCCAGCTGCTCTCCTGAAGGTTGGGCCAGTGTGTGTGTGTGAGTGTATGTGTGCGTGCTTAATGAGAGGAAGCTGATGTCCTTAAAGAGTGTTCACACAGACAGCGAAGCTGACAGGCAGTGTCTGACACCCTGCTGAGCTGAGGGAAGAGAAACAGTGGGCAGGAGGCGGGAAGAGTGCGTGTGTGCGGATGTGTGGAGGAAGAAGCACATTTATATAGCAAGGGGGGAAGAGAAAGAGAGCAAGAAAGAGAAGTGAAGAGAGAAAGTAAAAAAAAAATAAAAACAGAGCAAACAGAGCAAACACTGTATAATTACTCTGTACCCTGGTGTACTCTGGTGTACTCTGGAGTACTTTGGAGTACTCTGGTGGGTTTCATTGCATGGTGTTACCAGGAACCGCTTTGAGAGGAAAGTGTTTTTTGACTGAGTGGACTTCCGCCCTTTCAATGATGCACAGAACACCACTGGAGCGCTTACAGTTGTCACTAAATTGAATTATTGTGGATACTTATCTGTGCCTTCCTTTGGAAGGAAGATAAAGGCTATTAGGAACAATAAATGATGATACATTTAGACTGATATGGCCGATATTTATTGATGGCGTTATGTATGGTGTCAAGTCGACATGGAGTTGGAGATTTTGTGGTAGGGGTGGAGATGGAGTGGCACCAGGCCATCTGGACATGTGACTCGTGACAACAAACCTTAGCAGACGGATTCGTTGGTTGTCTCCATCAAGACAAAAGCTGGAGTCTCACTAAAGATGACCCATGGCCATTCTAAGTCAAATATACATATATATATACATATTTTTACATATTATACATATTTTTACATACATCTTTTTTTTGCGATTTGATATATAATCGATCATTCAAAATACAGTACCTTTGGAATTCTGATAATAAAATTTCATTAAAAAGAATGTAATTGTCATGCCTGCTGGTTCTCCTCTCACCTCTGATCTCCCGAACTTCATTTCCCATAACCCACCACCCAATGACATCACCATCACGTGTTCACAATCCTCCAATCCCGTGCAGTTTTTCAGATCCTCCTCCCCGGAGTACTAACACACACCTGTCCCCATTTAGTCTGTTTGTATAAATGCTCCTGTCTCACACTGACCCGTTGTGAAGTATTGCCACTCTGTGTGTACTGGGCGTTTCTCCCTGTTGTTGTTCTTGTTAGCGTCTCTGGTTTGACTCTATTTTGACTTTCTGGTTGACTCTTTTGTCTTTCTCCTTTTGGTTCTGTTGCTGGTCTGGTTGTTTGCTTGGTTTTGACTTCTGCCTGTTTTCTTACCCTGACTCTGGCCTTGCCCCTTGGTTATGTCTGCTTTGATCTGGTTGCTGCTGTGTTGTACTACCAGTCAGTTTAATAAACATCGCTTTGCTTTTAGCTCTGCGCGCGTCTCCATCTGTCTGTCCATCAACACAGTAAACCTCACTTTTCTGCATACTGGTCAGAGCTACACAAAAACCCATCACGGTTCGCATATATCCATCCCTAAGGACTTTACAGCACAGTGAAGAGAGGCCTTAGTCATAGAGCTGTGGCAAAGTGCATATATAAATACCACCAAAAGAAAAAAGAAGGATTAAGATCAGTTTTTCTAGCTGCAGTCTTAAAATACACACTGTGTGGGACGTGTTATATCAGCTTCATTACTGCTGGTTTCCTGTGGTCATTTAAAAATGCTGTGCGGATAATTAAACTACAAGTGCAAGGACAAATTTCAATAGCATTTTATTATTTGCATATTAATTAAAACAAAATTTCAAAGTTTCTTTTTGCCTTCAACACTATGTGTAAATCAATCAATAATTAGTTTGCTCTGTGGATGCGTTTTAGTTTTCAACTAAAAGAAGGGAGAAGAAAAACGGAATTCTTCACTGAACATGACAAATGAAGCCTCATTAGTGGCATATACGGTGACAGTTAATGTAGCTATGGAGGCAAATACAACACCAATTAGCATCCTGACAAATGTCAGGCTTCACAGTGGCCGCTACCACTGTTTTTGGCTATAAGGCAATATTTGCTCACATTTATAAATAAAGAGAGTTTTAGAAGTCACATAAGCAAGTCTGTTTGAGGTCACTTGACAGCTCAACACAGTTTGATGTTGCTGTATGTATGATGATTTAAGCATGTGATTTGATTTGCACCATGCTAATAGGCCTTCCTTACTTGATAGCTACATTCGCCCCCAGCCCAACTCTAAAGAAGCCAACTTCAGATACCAAACATGTCTCAGCTGATTGACTCAGTAGTATCAAGCTGCAGCCTTACAGACTGATGCTGTGAAATCCAGAATGAGCCTCTTTTTTGAGTACTCTTACCATAAAATGGCTTAGGTTAAGGTTAATATTAGCTACTTCACTAGCCTAAACTGCTTCTGCAAAATACAGGGGGTTAAGGTTAGGGCAGGGGTGTGGAACTCTGATCCTGTTTTTATATTTTATATAAAGTATATATAATTTTTTTTCATATTTTAAAGGAGCAGTGCATAATAGGTCACAGTGGAAGTAGCTAACGCTAGAATAGCTAATGCCAGATTTCCTGAACAGGGAAAACAGCAAACTATGCTGGACTCCGGTCCAAATGCTAAATGCTAACCCCTGAATTAGGGTTAGACACAGCATTAGCTACTTCCACAATCATGTTAGCTAGGTTAGCATAGCTGGTTAGATAGCTTGTACATATAATTGTTTTTGGCTGGCATTAGGCTAGCTTTAGCTATCTCCGTATCCATGTTAGCTAGTTATCCAGCTAGGTAGTGAGCTAACATAAGTGATAAGTGAAAATGTGATGCTATGTTATCTAACTTATCCTCTTTTGTTAAATAACTACAAAATATATTTCCTAGCAGTTCATCTTTCTTTTTCTTCTTTACATTTTTAACCAATTGTCACTTTATGTTGATGATAGCTTGACGATTGGTACACTTTAAGTACCAGCTTGATGGATAACTGACTATTTTCTACCTAAGCTGAGCTACAGGGTGGGCCTGCCCCCACTCTCTCATCTCTGATGCTAACATACAATAAACAGACCGTACAATTAACAGACTGCACCAAGAGAACCAATACAAAAAGCATATTCAGTGAACTCAGTACATTAAGTACAGGGGAATTCATTCCTATTATTCAGCTGTTGAAATCTTATATATAGTGTTATATAACAGCAGCACATCAGCGTCTGTGTAAGGGCACCAAGCAAATCCCCCATGCTGCTAACACAGCATAAAACCCACACACACACA
>JAVGWN010001811.1:0-11874 GCA_034552555.1 Semaprochilodus insignis | reverse complement strand
AACCCAAACCTTAACTAAACCCTAAACTTAACCCCACCCCTTAAAACCTAAACTTAAACTTAAACCTAACCCTAAACATAACCATAGCCCTAACACGCACCTTAACTTAGCCTGAACCCAAATCCTTACCCTAAAACCTAATCTTAAACAAACCCAACCCCCCCCCACACACCTCTAGTCATAACAGGTGAGTATGACAGGTAAGTCAAACTCCACTAATCTTAAACCTTAAAAACCTAACCATAACTGTAATTTAACCCTAAAACCTAACTCTAACTCAAACTTAATTCTAATCCTAAACCTATTCCCACACACTGAATGAATAGTGAATTCATCTCTTCCAGAATTGTACAGCATTGCCTTAACAAAGCAATAAATAAAGTAATTAATTAATTAACACATAATTAATAAATAAATAAATAATAAAATCAACATATGAGTCAACGAACCTATGAATTAAGCAACCCTTTAATCATGAAATAGCACTGTAACACACTGTAAAAGAGGCCTTAAACAGTTAAAACGCATAAAAACCAAACATATGCAAATTAGGTGTTTCCAAAGGATCCTGGGAGTGGAAATTGTGCAGCTTCAACCTCAAATAACTCCAAAACGGTGAGACATAGAAATATGCGGTTTTTTGCATCCTGTTCGCCATACTTTTTCCTGCAAAACGACATCATAAAGTACAGGGCAAGAAGGACCACCGTCATCTGGAAAACTAGGACAAGGGGCTGACTCCGGGTCTAGGAGTCAGCCCCTTGAAGTTGAAGTTTATTGATCGGTGGGCCTGGGTAATAGTAACAACCTGAGGATATGACTGGTTCCCCTGTAATACTTATTAACATCCCTAGATGTAAAATTGGTGCTTTGTTGAAGATTATTACTATTATTATTATTATTGTTGTTTATTGATATATTTAATTCTATTCCTGAAATGTGCTATTGATTTAATTGAGTAGGTGGAGATTTGTGTCATTTTGGTTAATAAGGCATGTAATTCAGGTCCAGGAATTCTTGCAGTGTTCTTTTGTTGGTTTCTTCTTTTGTTTGTGGACATGTTTTCTGTGTATGGTTGGACTTGCAAACTTTCAAGTTATTTGTCCCTGAGGACAGACTGTCTTGTGTTCATGCTGCTTCTGTTAAACTATGAATATAGTGGAGCTGCTGAGTATGCCACACTCTTGCTGCTATTAATGGTTGAAGTATAATTGGTGTGGTATTAGCGCCTCTATTGCTCTGTTGATTGGTGGCTTTGCTATACAAGAATTTTCTGTTTTATTATATGTCATTTTCTCTGTTTTTAAATAAACACTGTGCAACAGCTTCTTCTGACTCATTTATTTGAGTCTCCTTGCGTGGGATCCCCTGCCCAGTAAATTGGTGTGGGGTGGTCTGGATAACCTAATGGTTTTGTGTGGGAGAACTTCTCTCGTGCCCCTCTGAGGCCACAACTTGGTCAGTGTTGTTGACATTGCTGTTGTTGTTGTTGTCGTTGTTGTTGTCGTCTGTTAGTTAAAGGTGTGTATATTGTGTGATTGTGTTCTTCTGTGTCAAGGTGTTGTGTGTTGGGGGTTGGTCACTGTAGGTGAATCCTGAGGCTGGTGGTCCACCAGTGATTTCTGTGCTCTGTGTCTTTCGACCCGCTTCCAGCTGAATCATGGCCTCTTGTGTGTTATGCTATGCTAATATATGATTTATAGTTTGTGTTTATTGTAATATTAACATATGACAAATGTAAATGAATCTGACCTACAGAGATCACATGCACACTGCAGATATTAAACTGAGAGCATGAACTGCAGATCCTTCTCTCTCCAACAGGTGCCAGCATAATCTAACTACTGTACCTGCAGCTCTGACAGTATTCCTGCAGTTCAGTGAACAGAATTAATGCTAATAACAGCCTCTGTGTTTGGAAGTAGAGGCTTGCATATGGAATGTTCTGGTGCTAAAGTTTTTATCTGGTAAAAAATCACCTTAAATATTTATTTATAATGTAACTGGATATTCTACACTGAGAATCTGTACTGGGAAATTGTTTTGTATATTTTGATGTTTCAGTTTTTGTATGTTATTCTTACTTTGATATTGTTAATAATCCTGTGATAAATAAACGTATTGCACTTTAATATAATTAGTAATTAAAACTCAAAACCAACATGGTTATTTATATCAAGCACCTGCGTCCTGTTTGTGAGTGAGTGGTGTTCATGGATGTGATGTAGCAGAACATGAGTACTTGGGAATACTGTATTCTCAGAACCAGTGAAATCATTTAGATTTCGATCAAAGATTTTAAATCGGCAATAAATGAAGCAGAATGTTTAACCTGCACACATCAGCAGGTGATGGTGGAACATGAAGAGAACTGTTGGATATTATGGTTATAAGTTTACTCTCTGGGGTACAGCTGGAACAGAACTTTCATTTTATGCATTTATGACAGGATCTGAGTCCTGGAACAGGGTTATCATCAGGGTTGTAAACCTAGAGTTTAAAAGTCAGATTCCTGTAAGCTGACCATCCGGTAAAACAACAGAAGAACACACTCTCCTTGTACATTAAGGGGGTGAAATGGTCTATAAAAACTGTGTGTCCAGATACTGCTTTTGGACAAGAGCTGAGACTCAACTACGATTGCCCTGAAATAAACACCTAAATCTTCCAGCCTGTCTCCTGGTTCTTCCTTCGGTGCAAGCAAGAAAGAATCAACTTTAGAACTCCAGAACCTGACTTCAACGTTGGAGCAGCACTGGATCAGAAACCGAGGAGCTTTTCATACAAACACAGTCATGTGGTGGTAACGTCCTGACTCTCCTGATCCTCCTGAAAAGACGCTGCTGATGGCTAAAATGTTCTGAACAGAGTAAATAACTTCAGGCAGGAAAGACAAACAGGAGTAATATTACCTACATTTACGCAGAAAATCATACAAAGTATGTCACATAACCCTCTCAGTGAATTCACCTTCATACAGTTTAAGACTTTTTTAAAGGCCCATATTCGTATAATAAGAATCTATAATCTAGAGTCTTTTTAATCATATTCTATTTTTTAGAAAGTCATTATTTACCAAATGTGACCTCTTATTAGCCCTACAGTATATTCACCATACATACATATACATCTACATATACATATACATGTAGGGAGGGCAAGAGTATTATTCCCCAAACAAACAGAGGCTAAGTGATCAGTTGAGGTGTCAGAGCAGCGGTTGTAAGTTGCTGGAGGCTGTTTTGGGGGTTTGGCTATAAAGACGGTTCTCCTGTCCAGGAAACGACAAAAGCAGACTAAATAGAAAGATACGTCTCCTGTACCTTCTAAAACACTGAAGCCCTTTTGATCTTCGCACCAAATTTCCAGCTAAAGTGACCGTTTGTTTAGTGTCTCGTTCATCGGTTTAGTCAGAAACTATCAACATGAGGAAACAGAGCGAGAGAGAGAGAGAGAGAGAGATGGAACATTTCTAAATTTACTCTGAAAAGTGCTTCCTGTGAGTGCTCTGTAAAAGCCTCTGTACTCTCTCACAGCTGGACCGCTTCACACCGACCAGGCTTTCCAAAACTCAAACTTTCTGAGATTTGATTTAAAGTTTCAAATGTGAAACCAACCAGCGCGTGACTGTTTACCTCCTAAAAAGCACATGTATAAAAAATACATAATATATAACAGTGTAGAATGAGCTGTGATTATACACCTCATGGTCTGTATAGAAAACCAGTCAATAAATGGTTGCACAAAGTGTACATCCTCCAGACTCTGGTTTAATCATCTGCTGGTACTTCAGGAATCATCTCAGAACATCCACAAAACAATCTTTTCTTACATTTTATTCATTAAAATTATTCTACAGAATTACAGAATAGTTCTAATACATTACTGTAGGCAGCTCAGAAATGATATGTTCTAGCTATGAAAGAGCCGTAGTATACATGATTTCTGGCAAGCAAGGGAGGAAACATCTCAGATCCAGTAGACAGTGCTAAATGTAAACATATGAAAAGAGCAAAAATAAAGAGGGCAGTAATCCTGGTATGCCTTGGTGTCCTCACAAATCAGACAAGTATTAATAATTAATACATTGCTGGAGTGAGATCCGAGGTTTGGGGCATTTGTGGCAGGTTTAATTCCAAACAAGCTCAAGATCATCCGATTCTACTGTAGTACATTAGGAACTCCTGAAACCTACAGCCACATCAGCCTTTCACAGACAAGACTGGACATCCCTGCACTGCAGGTTCTGTTGTAGTGACTTCTCCCGGTACGGATCCACCCGGTTGAGTGTGTGTATTTTGGAATCTCTTTAAGTTTAGGTGATGTTCTCACTGCTCAAAAACGCAGGAGTGTGGTGCACCCAGACTTCTGACTTTAACTGTATGTTGGTCATCACAGCTGGACTGTTGGCCTGTTTCAGAGACTTCACCAGTGCAGTGGGGGGAAGTTGGTGTCCTGCCAAATGAGAAGGCCAAACCCTCTACTGGACACCAACTGGACACTGAATGACTTCTAGTAAGACCCTTTAACTAAGCACAAAACATTTAAATACGACAGCAACTGCCGTTTACTGTGTATAAAAATAAGAAATATACAAAACGGAACACAAATCCTGCAAACAACCCACTTATTATACAGTATAGACCTGGTAAAATCCAGATTAAACAGGATTCCTGGCCCAGCTTGGAAACAATGCAGAGTTACAACATTCAGGCCTGAAGGTTTTGAGATAGAACCTTAACTTGTGGTGACTATGTTAATATTTAAAATAAATGTTCAGTAGAATCTCAATAGAATTTTCTAGGTAGGTCATAAATGTTTACATTTTGGAGTTTTAATGTTACTGTCAGTGTTACTGTTACGTTAGCTAGAACCCTAGCCCAGAATCTTGATACTTTAAGGTTGATGATGTTTTGCAGTCAGAATTTTAGTTAGTTATTTTCTTATAATTAGAACCGCAATACTTTGTCATTGTCATGCTGATGTTTGTAGGCAGAAGGTTTATGTCTACCACAGTGTCTGAACTTCTTGCTCTGGAATATGTGAAATGTTAGTTCAGCCTGTAAGTGTGGAGCACCGTGCCTGTTCTGCTGTAGTTGTGCCAGAGGCTAGAGTGGGTGGCACCTAACTGGCACCTCAAACACATCTCAGTAACTTGATCTGCATTTTGATTCAGTTTGTCAGCGTTCACCTCTTACCATCTCAAAAACGACTTCATTAAAATGAAGTTCTGTTACATTCCAGACTAAGAGGCCAAAATTTCAGACCCAAATTCAGCCCAGAATTAGACTAGAAACAATAAAGTCTGTAATTTAGTTCAAGAATAATTTTCATATGCAGTTATAAAAAATCACAACTAGCAGTTAATAGCTGAACTTCAGTAGATCTGAGCCCCAGTACATCTGAACCTCAGCAGATCTGAACCACAGTGGATCTGAACTTTAGTAGAACTGAACTGCAGCAGATCTGAACTGCAGCAGATCTGAACCTCAATAGATCTAAACCTTAGCAGATCTGAATTGCAGCAGATCTGTACCTCAGTAGATCTGAACCTAAATAGATCCGAACCTCAGTAGAACTGAACCTCAGTAGATATGAACCTCAGTAGATCTGAATTTTAGTAGAACTGAACTGCAGCAGATCTGAACCTCAGTGGATATGATCTTTAGTAGAACTGAACTGCAGCAGATCTGAACCTCAGTAGATATGAACTTTAGTAGAACTGAACTGCAGCAGATCTGAACCTCAGCAGATCTGAACTTTAGAACTGAACTGCAGCAGATCTGAACTTTTTTACTGAATTGTAGTGAATGAATCTATAATAACATAAACACTGATAAATCAGAGGAGAATTTCTAATCCATGATCCTTCAGTACTGGCTAATTGAAGAAAGAACAATGTTCTAATGGATCTTCTACTGTATGTAGCTCCTCTCCCTGAAATCTGTATCAAGTGTAAAAACTGTTGGAGCTGTAAATCCAATGTAATTTCAGAAATTCGTCGGTCATGAAAAATTCTTAATATCTTAAATAAACATGTACTGACTTTTAGTTTTATGCAGACAGTGTCTGCAGTGATTACAGTATATTTATGGTTGTTTATGGGTAACAGAGCCGGATATTTAATATAAATAATTTTATACTATTAATATAGACAACACATTTCACTCCACTGTGTGCCAATTCCGGTACACTTCTTAGTCCTTAATGAAATGACATTAAAACCCAACTGTGAAAATATGTGACACAATAAAAGAATCAAAGCCCAGGAACTCCTACCCCTTACAAATGAACATCGTCAACAAGCAAGGCCTCATTATGACTGTGAAAAGGGAAACATTACAGAAGTACAGTGAGGGTAAATGAGGAGAATCTCTGCAGTTCTACTGGAGGAAGGAGGTGCAATAGAAATACACAGAGCTGATTGATTACTTGGTTGGAAGTTGTGGTCCATTGCAGTGTAGGTCAGGGGTGTCCAGCTTCATTGGAAAGGAGAGTTGATTTATTAGTCTTGTGTTGATCTCTGTCCTGTGTAGTATCTCTGTCTGGGCTAGGGTTATGGTTGGTGTGTTTACTGATGTCTAATAATGATCATCTTTATTCTGTTCGATCAACTTCTCTCTGTTAATCTGCTGATCCTTTTAGATTCCAAACTTTCCTGCTTTTGTCCTAACTGCAAAGGAGGATGGGCTTCCCTCTTGACCCTTATCCTGATCTAAAAGCTGGATCAGGTACAGCAGAGCAAGAAAACCAGAATGTGCTCCAAGACTAGACTTGGTAATCAGAGTTCATGTACAGTAGCCGAATGGAGCTGAAGAACACGTGTTTGATCAGAGGAATCACTGAAGCATGCTGGACTAAAGCTGGACAGCCCTGAATTATCCATGGGTCGACATTTCCACTTTCTACAGAGTGGTGAAGCGGAACGAACCTGTGGGAGCAGTTTGTCTGTCTGTCTGACTGTCTATCTGTCTGTCTGTCTGTGGAATGTCAGGACAAAGATAAAGACAGTACAGCGCACAGACACGCTGACGCTGGCCGGAAACTAGTAGCTGTTGCTCTGTGTGTGCAAGACAGTTCGTGGGCGGAGCTTTGGGCTGTGGGGGGAGCTGTTCTCCTTCTCTCCGTCAAAGGCCATGTTGTCTTGAACCTGCAGCTTCCCCTGTTCCTCCTTCATGAACAGATCCACCATCAAGATCTTCTCTTTGTGGATCTGCACACTGATGTCTTTAGGGATGTCGGGGATGATCCAGTCCACAATATCACTCATCAGCATCACCACATTCTGTACGGAAAGAAAGAGAGAGAGAGAGAGAGGGGGAGAGAGAGAGAGAGAGAGAGCAAGAGAGAGAGAGATGGGAAGAGAGAGAGAGAGGGAGAGAGAGTGAAAGAGGGGGAGAGAGAGCAAGAGAGAGAGAACAAGACAGAAGAAAGAGAGAGATGGGAAGAGAGAGGGAGAAAGATGGGAGGGAGAGAGAGAGAGTAAAAGAGAGAGAGAAAGAGAGAGAACAAGACAGGAAAAAGATGGAGAGAGATGGGAGGGAGATGGGAAGAGAGAGAGAGAGAGAGAGTGAACAGAAGAAACCATTCCAGAACAGTGTGAATCGTGAGTAGAGGGCAGGTGGTCTTGGGGGGTTCCTACAGTGATGTGCAGAAAAGTGTGTGTGTGTGTGTGTGTGTGTGTGTGTGTGTGTGTGTGTGTTTGTGTGTTTGTGAGTGAGTGAGTGTACCAGGTCCCTAACCTGGTTATATATTCACATTGTGGGGACCTTTCATCCTTGTGTGAACAACGAGCTGATTACAGTTAGCATTAAGGTTAATGTTAGGGTTAAGGTTAGGGTTAGTGTTAGATTTTTGGTGTTTGTGTGTGTGCTGACCTGGGTTAGTGTTGGTGTTAGGTTTTTTGGTGTTTGTGTGTGTGCTGACCTGGGTTAGTGTTGGGGTTAGTGTTGGTGTTAGCTTTTTGGTCTTTGTCTGTGTGCTGACCTGGGTTAGTGTTGGGGTTAGTGTTAATGTTGGTGTTAGGTTTTTGATGTTTGTGTGTCTGCTGACCTGGAAGACGATGACGAAAGCCAGCCTGGCGGCCAGAACTGCCCAGAACTCTTTAGACATCTCGTAGGCCGTCAGAGACCAAGGAGGTTCTCTGTAGTCCTTGTATCTGCACATTCAACACAGTCCACCATCAGCCACTGTCAAAATCACTGATATGGAACTCTTTAAAGAAGTTCCCATTCAGATACTGACACATCCATGTAGAACTAATTCGTTACAGCACAGGAGTGATACGTTTCTGAATCTAGAACTGACGAGTTTGTTCCTGACTGTGTGCAGTAATACTGTGTGCGGTGAGCAGGCGTTATATATGAGCACGGGCTATTTCCCCTGTTTCCTCTGGGTGACTGAGCAGCGTATATTACCTACAGATGTCCACGTGGAAGCCCAGGTGTTCAGGCTCTATGGGTGCTGTGCCGTTCTGAAAATGGCTCACATTGAAGTAAGACAGCGTGTGGTTCACGAAACCGTGCATGGAGCCGTCCGGACTGTACATGTACTGATAAACCAGACGGGGAATGAAGTCCGAGGTGAAGGAGATGACGAAGGCCTGAAAATAGACGGTACTGTCATTGAGAGAAATGAACGAGAAAATACACGGACAGTGTTTACTAAATCCTTATTGAATGGAATTCTGCACATTCGTCCGAGAGATGGCCACTCTCCTTATCATGTGCAGAAAATATGTAAGTCAGATTTAACAAAAATCTCATTTCCCCGCAGCATACTGCAGTGGTTTGATCTGGCACAGCGTATGAAACATTTAGGAGAGTGCTGAGGCTGAGGCTGAGGGTTAGGGTTGGTTGGGTTGGGGTTGGGGTTAGGTTAGGGTTCAGGTTCAGTATGAAGAAATGATGATGTGTCAAATCTCTGCTCCACATCCCACCCCCATATATCAGGGAGCTCACTGGTGTGTGGGAACTGACTGATAGAAGTGCTGATGGAAAGCACTGACCGTGCTGTGCCACGTCGCTGCTGTAGAGTGCCTGCATCGAGAGCACTGATAAACATCAAGTTCAAGATCATTAATAAACTCATGAATGTAATCAGAAGCATCATTAATCAGTTTCTGCCCGTTAGTGACCTGAAGAAGATGAGGCTGTAACGTTTGCTGAGATCTGTTTATCTAAAACAATGACTGTCTTTCTGTCTGCGTGCCTCATGTTATGTACCGCGTCTGTCTGTGACCTCAGCACAGCTTTAGAGTAGAAATGCTGAGTCACGCGTTGAGGAACTCCACAGTGCTCAGAGCTGTCCAGCACCAGCGCACATCTCAAAAACAATGGTTTTGAAAGTAAGCATGATATTAGTCTGGTCACGGCTACACGCACCAAAGAACATGACTGACTTGGGCTTTTGCTCATTCAACTTTACACTTTCATATATCTGAGGGAATGATTTAAGGAATATATATGTCTAATAATGTAGGAATAATAGCACAGATTATTTCTGTGTAGTGAGCCATAGGATGGAACATTCCAGCACATGCAGACCTCGACTTGTTTGCAAAGATGAAAGCTAGCAGTATTTAATTTACACCCTGGGGCTAACATCAGGAGGTGATAAATTACAATTCCGAGAAGTCAGGGAAAAGCATAATCCCAAGAAGTCAGGGAAGAGCACAATCCGGAGAAGTCAGGGAAGAGCGCAATCTCTCAGATCAGCAGCAAAACTCGAGGAACAGTACACACTGACAGGATGACACCTCTGTACTGGACGGAAGGTGATATCAATATTAACATTTTAGTTCTGTTTGGAGTTTCTGTTTGTGATTCTGTTTGTGAGGAGTGCAGGACCACAGGTGACCGGAGCTTCTGGATCTCCTTCCAGAGGAGTGCAGGACCACAGGTGACCGGAGCTTCTGGATCTCCTTCCAGAGGAGTGCAGGGCCACAGCTGACCGGAGCTTCTGGGTCTCCTTCCAGAGGAGTGCAGGGCCACAGGTGACCAGAGCAACTACTGAAACTGGCCATCGTTATTGTTTACATGTGAAAGAATAAGGAACACAACCGAACAGTATTCACCCATATGCGTCCCGAGTGGCCTTCCAGTTTACCAGTCTGGGTCCAGTGGGACGGGATGTTCAAGCGTGACACAGAAAAAAACTATTTTAATAAACACATAAAAATTTAAACAAGAATTTACGAACATTCCGATTCTCTTTTAGACCCACTTCATAATGAGCTGAACACGATTTATCTCCCACTGCACAATGCTGCTCCGACCCCGGTAGTGACATCACAAACACAGAATCCCAACAAATGAACACCGTAACAAACACACAACCACATGGAGGAGCTTCAGTATCCTACGTTCTACAACATTCACCCACAAACAGAATCCATGCTTACGTTCACTATGACTGCGATTTTGGCCACTCCGCGGAGAATGTTATACCAGATTCCTGAAAGTAAAAGAGACAACAGGTCAGGAAATCAGTTGCTTCTGTATGCTAACCCAGCTTCCAACCTCCTCCTGCTCCTCACTAACAATCTAACAGGCGTGTAACAGTATGAAGTGTAATCAGGAGAATGTGATCAGGATGATGGAAAGGTCAACAGACAAAAGAGGACACAGTGAACACGCACCAATGTCTTTGGCCCGAGCTGCTACCGGCCTCCTGAGCTCCGCCACGAACTTCTTGGCATCCAGACGGATCTCGATGATGTTGTTGAGGAGAGCGAATAGTGGGGCCAGTGGAAACGAGGCCACGAACAGGGTCACAAAGCCAAACTGGATAACTGCAGCACAGACAGACAGTTACTCCTACTTAACATACATGACGTACTTAACACACATACTATACTGAACACACATAATATACTTAATACACTCAATATGCAGCTCCAGCATCGCTCCTTCGTACCTGTCTGTGTCTGCCTTACCTTCCCTCCGGTGTCCAGCCTCATGCTAAGGTTTTGCTTGCTCTTTTGCTGCTGTTTCTTGCTCTTCCCTGACTCCACCCTTTCGTTACTCCCCTCACCTGTGTTGTGTCTGTAACCCCGCCCTGTGATCATCAGCTCCAGGCGTGTCAGCGTGTTTATACCATGTGTTTTGCTGTACTGAGTTTCGCAGTTCTTAGTACTCTGTTCTGTTTGTGGTTCTTTGGTGTCTTTAGAACGTTCCTGTTGTACACGCCGGACCAGACCAGAAAAGCCCAGATTTGCAGGATCGCTATCTGCTCGTATTAGCACAGGTTAACACCTCTGGCAGACTCCATAACAGCCATAACATACACGGTCAGTCGGAACCTGCAGCAGACGTTCTCCTTAGAGCACCAAACGAGTAACATGCTCATTTACTGGCTGCTGGCACATCCGTCATCCGTCAGTCAGTAATGGTTCCACACACACACACACACACACACACACACACACTCTAATCACACTCATCCCAATACTATCATTTACTTTCCGTTGCTCAGTGACCGTTTCCTGTAACTGCTGATTGTTTCCTGTGACTGGTGACTATTTCCTGTTACCGGTGACCATTTCCTGTGACTGGTAACCATTTCCTGTGACTAGTGACTGTTTCCTGTGACTGGTGACCGTTTCCTGTGACTGGTGACCGTTTCCTGTTACCGGTGATTGTTTCCTGTGACTGGCGGTTGTTTCCTGTTACCAGTGATTGTTTCCTGTGACTGTTAACCATTTCCTGTGACTGGTGACTGTTTCCTGTGAATGGTGACCATTTCCTGTGACTGGTGACCGTTTCCTGTTACCGGGGATTGTTTCCTGTGACTGGCGGTTGTTTCCTGTGACTGGCGACTGTTTCCTGTGACTGGCGGTTGTTTCCTGTTACCAGTGATTGTTTCCTGTGACTG
>JAVGWN010001810.1:0-11875 GCA_034552555.1 Semaprochilodus insignis | reverse complement strand
AAACGTTCTTGATGTGTGAATCAAAGACGACTCGTAGATTACCCACTTCTGTAGAAGTTCAAATCTGAACATCAGCAGTAAGAACACTAAAAATGCTAGACGTACAAACAAATGAACAGACACAGCTTGGTAATATAAACAAACAGTGCCACCTGTAACTATGACCATATTGACAGTCTGCCGGATTGGACACACAAAAATACCCCTTCACGAACTTCAGTCATAGTCCTACCACCTCCAGGTCATCCCAACTGGGCCAAGTGATGAACCTTACTGATGGTCACTGCTGACAGGCCTATTCACTCTGTGCACTTCATACAGGATATCAAAAGCCTGCAACATCACATGGACACTGTTTCCAAGTAGAGGGTGGGGGTGCCCAATCCCATTCAGGGTGTTTTGTTTACATATAAAGACAGGGAGCAACCTAAGCCTGGCAATAATACGGAGGTGATGAAAGGAAATATTTCTTAGGTGAAATTTATGTGAAACTCGGTTAGGGAACCAGCCTTGTGACCGGAGGGTTGCCGGTTCGATTCCCTGAACCGACAGTAACGACTGAGTTGCCCTTGAGCAAGGCACCTAACCCCCAACTGCTCCCCGGGCGCCGTGGATAGGGCTGCCCACCGCTCCGGGCAAGTGTGCTCACGGCCCCCTAGTGTGTGTATTCACTAGTGTGTGTGTGTGTGTGTGTGTGTGTGTGTGTGTGTGTGTGTGTGTGTGTGTGTATGTATGTATGTATGTATGTATGTATGTATGTATGTATGTATGTNTGTGTGTGTATGTATGTATGTATGTATGTATGTATGTATGTATGTATGTATGTATGTGTTTCACTTCACGGATGGGTTAAATGCAGAATTCTAGAATTTCCCTCTGGGATCAATAAAGTATCTATCTAATCTAATCTAATCTATCTAATCGAAAGACGACTCCTAGATTACCCACGTCTGTAAAAGATAAAATCCCACCATCACCAATAAGAATATCAACAATGTGAAAGGATAAATCAGTTTGTCAATTAATGAGGTTGATATCATGAGTGAAATCAATTACACAAACAATGCAATCTGGAATTCTGACTTCATCAATATTAGCAGCCTTTAGGTTTGGATATGTCATTGGTTTGTTGTTGGTAGAGTGTAGTGGGGAACACGTCTACCTCCCAACCCGGGGTTCAACCCCCTGTCTGGGCAAGCACCCTACACTATAGGAGGTTTCCCTGGGCGAAACTCCTAACACTACCTTGGCCTGCCTGCGTAAGAAATGATCAAATTGTAAGTCGCTCTGGATAAGAGCATCTGCCAAATACTGTAAATGTTATTGCTGTAACACGCAGAAGTACTCCTTCATGCACTTCAGTCATAGTCCTACCAATTACAGTTCATCCCCAGCAGGCAAAGTGACAAACCTTCCTACTACACTGCTGACAGGTCTATATACAGGACTTCAAAGGCCTGCAACATCACATGGACACTGCTTCCAAACAGAGGTGCACCAACACCTTAATACAGGGGTGCCCAATCCTGGCCCTAGTGAGCTCAGGTCCCTGCACACCTGGCTCTGAGGTTCTGCTGACCCTCAAGGTCTTGATGTCCTGGATCCAAGGTGTTACAATAGAATCAAACAACACTGAACTGTTTTCAAGCAGTGCTGGAATCACGTGACCTGGTCGCCTGCATACACGCCCCGCAGCACTGTTTTGAAACGTTGTCGAGAAAGCGCATCACTGCTGGACATGATCTGAGATTGATGGACTAGAAAAATAGATCAAGAAAAATCAGACATCGGTCATTGTTAGCGGTTTATCCAGCTAACGTTAGCCATACGGCTAATACAAGAGCATTCCACAACAGTACAAATCCGGCTGGTTAGTTAGTTAGCAAGCAAGACACCACCATAACTGACCCGTCCAGCAGTAAAACCGCCAGTTCAGGGTCAGTCCTGAGTCCCTTCAGGTCACGGAGCTGTCTCCACCTCTGAAAAGCCGAGCCGATGTTGATCCTGGTCTTAGCCCGAGTTCTGTCGCTCTCCCTTTTAGCTCTCCGGCTCTCTTCAGTTCGGCACTTCTTCGTGTTGACCGGGTATGATGCTGCAGAGGACGTTGCCATATTCAGCGACCCCTCTCTCTTCCTCTCTCATTTCACTAACTTTCAGCACTGCGAGTAGCACCTCCACAAACGCTCAGGCAAGCAGTCCGGGGATGGGGAGTCGATTCCCGGTCAATGAGTCTAACTGCTAGGACTCGACTCTTTGTCCCTCAAGCTGATAACAGTGACAAGTCACTGACGGAGGCGAAAGCAAAGCAAGGAGAGAGTTTGAGTGCCAAGAGTTGTGTTTATTTATTTCTCTGGTGAGAATGTCATTGCACCGAGCATGTGGAAGAATACGTTTAAAAGGTGCGTTGTGGTGCGGTCTCCTTTCAGAGCGGATGGATCTGACGTGTAGTCGAGGTGGAGTACACAGAGAGCAAACAAGCTGGTTAGCATGTGTGCTGCAGCTATATGATGCATCCGCTCAGTCAGGTATCTGTTTAGATGGTCGTATAGGTTGTGTTTACAAAACGACAGCGAGGATAGCATTTGGTATAGTCTGAGAACAGGGACTAGCCATGTTAGTCGCTAACGTGCTGTATTTTTACGAGGCAATAAAACAGTACTGCACTGTAAAGCAGGTACATCACATCACACGTGACAAAATCCACAGCATTGATTAGCTAGTCATAATAAACAGAACATCTTACCTGTTCAGCAAGACAAAGGCCAGCTCAGTATCACTTCTACACCCTCTCAGGTCACGGAGCTCTCGCCACCTATCAAAAGCCAAGCCGATGTTTATCCTCGTTTTAGCGAGGACCCTGTCGCGCTCTCTTTTGGCCTGCAAGCTCTCTTCACTTCTAATCCTATGTTTCTTTTGTCTGCCCGCGAGTGAATGAGCAGAAGGAGACTGCGTGTGCTGTTTTGGCACCGCCATTTTTGCAGCGGCTCTTGAATTCAGCGCCATTAGCAACGCCGCGGTTGCTCAGCAATCGGTGTCGGATCCTCTTCCGCAGTCCAGGTGCTGTGCGTGTGACGTAAGCACGTACAGACGCGCGCTGATAAACACAGCCGGCCAGCTTACATCTTTACAACAGCAGCTAACTACGTAATTCAGGAAAATGAGAAATCCTCCCCACTATACACAAAACAAACAAATCAGGTAATTACCTGTCCAGCAGAAAAACAACAAGCTTCGCGTCGCTTTCCAGGCCTTTCTGTGTCCTCAGCTTCCTCCACCGCTGGAAAGCGACACCGATGTTCACTCCGGTTTTGCCCTCTGGCTCTATCCAGCCTCTTATTGTTGGCAGTCTTTTCTACCACCGTTTTCATTTTCCTTATTTCTTCAGCAATGCAAGCAGTTGTAACTTTCGCTGCTGTTCAGCGACACGTGTATTTGTTTATGCGTCTCTGCGCTTGCGCAAATGAGTACCTGTATAACGCACGTGCACGTGGGCAGAGGGAGGTAGGTAGAGAGGTGGGCGGACAGACAGGCAGGTAAGCCACTCTCAGATTGATCGATTATTTATTTACCGTGTACTTGAGATTAGACTATATCTGCTTGTTAAGAGGTAAAGTACTGACCTTCACATCCGGGTCCTTGGGATGTGAAGGAGAATAGGAGATATCTGCAACAGATACAGGTGAGTTAAAATTCTTAAATCAATAGAGAAAACCAAAGTTTGGTGCCAGTGGGCTATATCGTTAGTTAGCTAGGTAGCCTAAACTAACGTTAGCATCCACTGACAAAAGCCAAAACTGGTCCCCTGCAGATCTCCTTGTCTGTGGGTGTTATAAGGTGTTTCAGTTGTCAGGCTTGTCGGAGAAGAGCTGATGAAGGTAACTAGCTCACTGTTTTGATAAGGCTGTTTTCACCTTAGTGGTGCATATGAAACAGCTGACAACCATAACATTTAGATGTAGATTCATAGCAAGACACACCCTATAAAAACCACAGACTGTATCAAGGAGATGAATGCCATTTCATTCTGCAATGGGCCAGTTTGGCTTTTACTGATGGGTGCTAACGTTAGCTAGCTAGCCACCGGCACCATACTTTGTTTTCCTTCATTGGTTTAAGAACTGTCAACTGCCGGCATCCCCTCCTTCTCTTTCTCATCACAAGGAAAGGAGTAGCATTGAGCCCCCCAGGCAGACAGGAACACTTCAGAAACTGAAAAGTTTCAACATCTGAAAAAACTTGGACATGCACCAAAAGGTTACATGCTGGTGAGGAAGCAGGCACTCATTACAAACAACATTATTATCCTTGATATAATCTGTGCTGCACTAAGAAATTGGACATCCTGGCGTTAGTCATTTCATTAATACAACAATGGGTGTGCCTGAGATTGACCAACGTGACTTTTAAAAGGAACCGTGAAAAGGTTTCAGAAACAAAGTTTAATATTTCAAAAGTTTAGAGATCAAAAAGGCACCAAACTCCAGATGAACGAGTAACTTCCTGTGGCTTAACCATTCATTACTTATTCTTCAAGAAGCAGCTTTATTTTCAGGTCTTGTTCAACTACACATTGTTCTTGAAGATGAGAATTAGCGCCAATGTTAGTAATCGCTTTGAGTAAATTACCTTTAAGAAAGTAATGCATCTTTGGCAAGACTGAAGTATGTAGGAACCAGCGAGGGACTGAAGTCTCAGGCCAGTATCAGGGGCTTTCAAACAACCACAGCAACAGTGCAAGACAGAACCTGCTAAACATACAACCATGTAGAGTAGTTACATGAAGGGTTAGCAAGCTTTCAGCTAGTCCGTGTGTAGTTTTGGCAGTTCCTGTTTAAGTACTTTAGTGACGAATACTCCTGTAGTTTTAGACCGTTCTGGATCACAACTGGACCGCGCTCCGGCATCTGTATCATTAGACAGACTACATGTCTAAATATTACAGAGGAATTCCACTGATTTCTCAATATTTCTGCATACATAAACCACTAATATGTAAGCAGAGTGGCTTGAGGTGAAATGCTTAATTCTAGTAAAACAAAGAGTCTGAATTGTTCACAGTGGTGTTAATGGGAACCAGACATCTGAAGTTCTCTCTCTCTCCCAAGAAATCAGACTTGCTTAATTTCTCTACTATTAACCATTTCCCACTCTGAATAACATTACTCTTTAACGACGGAGAGCAGAAAAGGTTGGAAAATCAGCCGATACTCCCGTATTTTCTCGCTAGGTAGCTAAACGTCCAGCACCAATTTTAAGTCACTGGTCATCATCTGTGCATTTCCGCCTTCTCCCTTGTTTCTTCGTCTTTGCTTTCCTTTTGCGACCTCTTTTCTGTTCCTCTTCATCAATGTCTGAATCTTCGCTCTCTTCCCAATAGTCAAGGTCTGGAGCAGGCTGTAGATCGTCCTCCTCCTCTCCGAGCGCCTTCTGCAGCTCCAGCTCCAGCTCCTCGGCAGCAGCAGCCTTGAAAGAGCGCTTCCTCGCACGCTTCCTACGCTGATCTGTATACGCTGTATCGGAGGGAGAGTTCTTCGCGGGTCTACCTTTGTGCTTGTTCTCTTCCGCCAATGCAAGGTTGGAATCGCCGCCATGATGTTGCTGCAGGTGGTTCTTCAGGCTGACGTTGTGGTTGAAACACTCTCCGCACTGCTCACACATGAAGGGCTTCTCTCCTGTGTGGAGTCGCATGTGGGACTTCAGGTGACTGGCCTGGTTGAAGGAACGCTCGCATACCTTGCACGTGTAGGGTTTCTCTCCCGAGTGGATGAGCATGTGTCTCTCATACCTTGAAAGAGAAAGAAATGTCCTGTCACACGTGTGGCAGACAAATTTCTTCTTACCTCTGTGGCTCTTCAGGTGTTGATTACGGGTAATGAAGTCTTTGAACTTCTCGGGGCAGTCTGGGCAGTTGTAGGGCAGCCCGTCTATGCTGTGAGTCTGCTCATGTTCGAGTTTAGACGTCTTGGTATCAAACGCTATCATGCAGTACTTGCAGATGTGCGTGTAGTCTCCGTGTAGTCTCCGGTAATGCACCTTCTGGCCGATCTTGGTAGCGAAGCGCTTGGGGCACAAATGGCAGGAAAACGGTTTGACCTTGTTCTCGCACACGTGGCCCTTTTTGTTGGGGTCAGTGTGCACCCTGAATGTCTTATTACAATCCTGGCAGGTCGTGCGTTCGTAAAAGTGTTCTGTGGCACCGTGCACAGTGATAGCATGCTTATGAAAACTAAGAATGTCACTGAAATTAACAGAGAAGCTGCAGCCCTGGACCTCGTCTCCTGCCCCACAGTGCGCGCACCCATAGATCTTCTTGTGCCGCCGAAGTCCACAGTGCATATTTGCAACAGCTCCGCAGTCTTCACACCAAATGACTGGTTTAATAGTGTTCTGAAACACTTTCATCTTGGATGACTCTGTCTCTGAAAATTCTTCATCTGAGGTGTCCGTGGGTTCGTACGGGCTCGACAAGCTCTCTTCTGAATCTTCTTCCGATTCTTCTTCCTGGTCCATCTCGTCATCCTCATCAGGTAGTGCTTCTCTCTGATCAGTCAAACAGGTGCTGGAGGGTTCAGTCGCGTTATTTGCCAATGCACCATTAAAACCAGCATCATCAACATTGTCCTCCGTTTTGACTGAGAAAAGTGGAACAGCACCCTCGTTAGTCTCCATCAAGAGGCTCTCCGTCTCCTTCTCACGATCACAGTCAATTTCTTCTTTCACTACAAAACTAGTGATTTCACTCCTAGCACCTGCCCCTTCCTGCACAACACTCAATGACGTTCTGTCCTGATGCATCTGCACTAAAAGACAGCTTTCCTGAGCCTTTTGCTCAGTGCTTAAGATGTCCTCACACTTGACACTTGTCAGACACATATCAGCCACCTGTAGAGAAGACAAAATAATAAGCTTAGAGAGACATACAGAGATACTGAAGACTTTTTGAAAAAAGAAAACTGGCTAAACCAACATTAAAGGTATATTAGGACAGCATTTGCCAATACAATGCCAATGATGGCAATCAGGATACACACAGTATATGCAAGTATAATTCAAAATCTGTGACGTTTCAGTTCCAGGTATTCTAGAGTCTCTGGATTTCCTTTGCATCTCATTTAATTGTGCTTAAGACCACACCAAGGCCATGAAAAGATAAAAAGACAAAGCGACAAAGAGATTAAACCACAATATGTTGTTTTTCACAGCCGCTACATGCCACAGTGACAAGATACAAACAATAATAATAATATAATAATAATAATAATAATAGAAATAGATACTGCCAAGCTATGTCAGATGAATGTATGTTCAGTACTTGTGGGCTGTAGAGGCTGTTATTGTACAGTACAGAAGCTGGGACAGTGTTACAGCAAGCTATCCGAGTGCCACTGCCACCTAACTGCTTTCAAAGGCCGGATGAAAAAAAGTGGACAGCCAATTAAAAACACCACACAATAACAACAACAACAACAACAACAACTCACACCTTGTCTTTCGCCTTCTGAGCTGGCTGAGCAGTCCATACTCTGCAGTTACAGCAGGTAAGACACTCCTGCCGGAGAGACAGATTCCCTCCTTTGCCTTTTCCTTGAACACGGCACTCACCGGAGCACTCCAAACAGCGGAACATCAGCAGCACCAGAACCTCTTTATTTAAATCCACATAGCTGCTCCTGTAACACAAAACATAGCAAACACGCTACATAAGCTCCCTACTAGTGATGCTAAACAGTTCTACCTACTCATCAACTGGTGCTGTACCCGTCACTCACTTTGAGGTCATACTAATATATATATATCACACACACTAAATACACATAATCCCTTATACTTTGCTGTGGAGGTGATTGTATCATGTGTCATGTGTAAAATATTAGGGACATACTCTGACAAGTCAGGCTTTTCATCTTCATCTGGCATAAAAGATCTCATCAAGAAATCTGGAAAAAGAGAAATAACAAGAAACAAAGAGCACCATTAAACACTTTCACACAAGCCTTCAACCCAGAGCCAGTTTAAAACATCTGTTACTGAACCTGGAGGACAATAACACATGGATATTGTCTAAATAACAGTAATTTTATAAGAATTTAATAATAATATAATTATATAATTTTATTGTAGCTTCTACAGAGGTAATAAAACTAAAGCTGTGGTTACGCCAGACTGGACAGTGCTAAGGCCTACCTCTGTCAGCTGGTGGAGCTGCTGAAGGCTTATTTGTCATGCTTCTCGTTAACTCCTATCACATTGAAACGGTAGAATTAGAAAGAGAAAAATAGACCGAGCCGATTCCTTGTGTGGTCTAGAGCATAGTCACTGCAGGAAATGTAGCTGTTTTCCCCCAATGTGAAAACTGTATAGTGCTGAACATCATAAACAGAGAACCTATGTAATAACAACAACAACAACAACAACAACAATAATAATAATAATAATGAGAAAAGAAAAGAAAATATTCACTGACCAGTACTTACCATCCCTCCACCTGCCGTTTGTCTGTATCTTTGCTTAGCAGTTTCATTCTGTGGTAACTCATCATCCCCAACATCAGAGACAGAATCCCTCCTTCAGATGTACAAAAGGATAAATGAAACACTTTTAACACGTTACGTAAACTGTACATATACATGAAAGTATTTGTTTTTTGAACAATACAAAATGAGACCAACCATACAAATAAACAAACAAATTAATAAATAAATTCATTCATTCATTTAAAAAAAGCTTTTTAATGGAAGGCAGACGTTTCCAGTCTTATGGACAAAGTGCCAGTGTGGAAGCAAGTTCTATTCCACAGTGGCTTCAAAAAACTGAAGACTGAGACAAACATATTTTTACAAGTTTGCAATGAAAGCCTGGCTTTCAAATTATACTCGGTGTTGGTAATCGATTATGTAATCAAGATCACTCCTTTCTGTGTATCTGGGTGTCTTTAGTCTGGAGGGTCACTTGGAGGTAACGGCAGTAAACGAGAATTCTATAAGTTTGTGATGTCAGCTCTGACAGGACAGTCCCCAGAAGGTATAGCGTAGTACGAACAACCAGTCCCTGTAGGTAACTCTCTGTAGATAACGTACGGCCTTGTGACTCCTCTGAACAAATCCCTTCTGGGACGTCCACAAGGGCTTGACATATAGTGAGAGCGAGTAGAAAGGTCATTGGCTGAGGACTGGGAGCCCCGGGTTTATCTGGAGACCTTGGGAAGGGGAGGTAGGGGTTCATAGGCTCTTACACACAGGGGAGGCAGAGAAGAGTTTTGAGATACCTGGACCTAGTGATTGAAGGACAAAATTAGAAAATAAACTCAGTGAAACTAATAAAGCAGCATTTTTGGAGGAACAAAAAAAATCTCTTCACACAGGCACATCGTCCGTAAGACTTCAAACCTCTGCCTTTCCTTAACAAAGCTTAACAATGCTTTTATTTGCACAAGTAGACAAAACAGCTCCACACCATTCACCGTCCATACTTTAAAACCACTTCTATTCAGAGCAGTTCGTTCATAGCGAGTGAGTAATCCACTACATCAGCAGTTCCTAAACCTTTTTAGTGTAAGGCCCCTGTTGTGGATACTAAGTGTGTGTCCGATTTGCTAGCTATTGATAACTTGTTAAGTAAGTGTAGTATAGCCATGAATTGTGATTGGTTGGCATTTTAATAGCATCTACCATTTTAAACTCCTAAAAGTATCACTTATTGGATACGGTTGAAGCAGATTTAGCAAAGTGAGTACATTAAAACTTAAGTGGACATACAATCCATTAATCTAACAACCAATCAATTCGTTGAAACAGTCAATTCATTAAATTCAAATACAAATAATAAAATAAGACTGATACTTGGACGTCTGCGTATCCAAACTACTTTTAAATGCCATGGACCGGTTTTAGGGACAGCGATTAAGCCTAGTCCAGGACTAAAGACTTGCTTGAAAGAAAAATAGCCCACGACTAAGCTTTACCTCTAAGCAGGAAACCAGTCCTGAAGAGACCAATATTATACTGTACTCCTCTCCCAACCTTAAAGCATCAACCAAATCTCATTTTGAATTAATTAATTGTTTTTTTTAAACATCATTATAAAGTGAAACTACCACGTCCTTTATCTTTTTTGTTCACTGGTTTGTGAGTGTTGCAATGCTATCTACTACATTTACATGTACAGTATTTGGTAGACACTCTTATCTAGATTGACTTAAAATTTGATCATTTCTTACACAGGTAGGTGAAGGTAGAGTTAGAAGTTTAGCCCAAGGACTCTTATTGGAACAATGTAGGGTATTTGCCCAGGTGGGGGACTGAACCCCAGTCTACACGTATTGAGAATGTATTGTCTGATAAGGTAACCTATCTATCTATTTACCTTTCTGTCTACCTATATATCCCCCCTATTGGTTTACAATGGGAACCAGATATGTCACTATTTTACATCTCCATTTGTTTACTCACACTTGTAAAAGTGGTCCACAGATACAACCTCACAAAATTACCGCATGTGCTAATAAACAACAGAACTAGTTAGTGAAGGGATTATCACTCTAAGTGTGTGTTTCGGTTGAATGAATCTGGCTAATTTAGGAGAATTTTTTAAGATGAACTGATGTATCATTAGTTGCAATGTATTAAGGATGTTCCACTGATTAATCAACAGTATCAGTAAGTCACATACAAACATGTTGTTGCAGTGTGCTGTGCATTGAAAACCATGACTTCAATGACACAACAATAACCCATTATAATAACCCAACACCAAAACTAAGCGAATCAACATTTACCTCTCAAAATCGGAATCCGCAAACTCATCCGTTAGGGTCAGTTCAATTCCCGATCCAGTGTTTGACAAGGATCCTCCTGTGGTAAAACTGTGAAAACAACATCCACAACATTTACAGCAGAATTCTCTTCCCAGGCAATAATGCTGTGTTCACATGTTGGTGGTGAAAATATGTTACTCTGTGCCTCATTGCGGTAAACCAGCAAGCAAACCAGAAAGAAGAGAATTACAATAGTCCAACCAGGATGAAATAAACACATGGACATGTTTCTCAGCATCTGAAGACAAGAAACGACCTAAGCCTGGACACATTACGAAGGTGATGAATACAAACGTTCTTGATGTGTGAATCAAAGACGACTCGTAGATTACCCACTTCTGTAGAAGTTCAAATCTGAACATCAGCAGTAAGAACACTAAAAATGCTAGACGTACAAACAAATGAACAGACACAGCTTGGTAATATAAACAAACAGTGCCACCTGTAACTATGACCATATTGACAGTCTGCCGGATTGGACACACAAAAATACCCCTTCACGAACTTCAGTCATAGTCCTACCACCTCCAGGTCATCCCAACTGGGCCAAGTGATGAACCTTACTGATGGTCACTGCTGACAGGCCTATTCACTCTGTGCACTTCATACAGGATATCAAAAGCCTGCAACATCACATGGACACTGTTTCCAAGTAGAGGGTGGGGGTGCCCAATCCCATTCAGGGTGTTTTGTTTACATATAAAGACAGGGAGCAACCTAAGCCTGGCAATAATACGGAGGTGATGAAAGGAAATATTTCTTAGGTGAAATTTATGTGAAACTCGGTTAGGGAACCAGCCTTGTGACCGGAGGGTTGCCGGTTCGATTCCCTGAACCGACAGTAACGACTGAGTTGCCCTTGAGCAAGGCACCTAACCCCCAACTGCTCCCCGGGCGCCGTGGATAGGGCTGCCCACCGCTCCGGGCAAGTGTGCTCACGGCCCCCTAGTGTGTGTATTCACTAGTGTGTGTGTGTGTGTGTGTGTGTGTGTGTGTGTGTGTGTGTGTGTGTGTGTGTATGTATGTATGTATGTATGTATGTATGTATGTATGTATGTATGT
>JAVGWN010001809.1:0-11877 GCA_034552555.1 Semaprochilodus insignis | reverse complement strand
GGGGGGGGAGGAGAGAGAGGGAGGAGAGAGATAAGGAGGTAGAGGGAGAGAGACAGAGGCGTTTCAGAATGAAGAAAGGCTAGATAAACGAGTCTGAACATGTCAGAAACTGAACAGGCTCCGAACCCTCCTCTCTCCTTCCCTCGCTCCCTCCACATCTAACCATACACACACACACGCACACGCACACGCACACGCACACGCACACGCACACGCACATTCTGTTCATATCTCTTCTTCTGGTTGCTGCTGAACGTGTTTTCTTGCCGAGAGCGGGCAGCAGCAGCAGCAGGGGCAGCGATGTCCGCTCACCAGGAGCTTCAGCCATGGTTGTGTTTCCTGCTCCTCTCATTGTCTACCTGCCCTTAAATGATCTAACCGGGAGCAGCACCTTCACCATGACTGATAAGAGGTTAGAGTACACCGTCGGGGCAGCAGAGCTACTTCTTCATCCTCTCATGTTGGACTGATTCCACTCCTACAGCGCTACAGTGACTCACTATCACCTCCTCAGGTACACAGTGGTATTACAAGACAGAGAAGAGCCAGGGCTAGCTGGTTAGCATGCTAACTCCAGTAGAGATCTCTGGAACACCGTACATGGACGTCTTTGACACACCGTGTCATTTCTACACATAATTTTAGTTAATTAGTGAATCTACCAGGTCTTCCAGGTGGTTGTTAGCAATCACATTTTTTCCCCCAGAGCTTCTACTCAGATACTAACTCCAATTACTCACCCAGAATGACGAAGACGGTCCTCATGAGGCTGACCACCGTTTCCTTGTGCTTGACCTGAGTGGTGTGCTGACTCATCCGCTGGCTCTTGTGACGGACGTACATGAAGATGCGCGTGTAAACCACCACCATGATGGTGAAGCTCACCAGGTTCAGCACCGCCCAAAACACCAGGTAATCCTTGTGGTACAAGGGCGCCATCTTGGAGCAATTCTTCAGACTACATATGCAGTTCCAACCCATGGTGGGGATCAGGCCCATGATGATGGCCACCAACCAGATGCCCAGGATCAGCAGGAACACACGCTGGTTGGTCATTTTACTGTGCAGCTGCATGGTGAAGATGGTCTGGTGCCTCTCAAGCGCGATAGCCATCAGGTTTATGACCGAAGCGGTTAGACTGGTGTCAATCAAACCCTATGACAAACATGGAGAACATCCCTGTGAACAAGTGGGAAATGGGAAAATGTTGGGGGGTGGGGGGGCATATGATCCAGCCAATCAGGAGCCTCTGAAGAAGTTTGATTGGCTGGAGCAGATGTGGCAGATGTGGTAGGAACAAGGCTCCGCAGAAAGGCAGCTCTCCAGGACAAGGATTGGAGAGCACTGGACACCCGGACAACTGCAGTCTAGATAGCAATGTTAGCATTAGCCTTACTAGCTAACCTGATGGCCATATGGACGATCCCTGAAACAGCTGTTGGGCTGTCAGTCAGCTTCCTTTCACATTTAAATCAGATAAGCCCCAAGCAGTTAAGTACACATGCAGCCAGACTGCTCAACCGTGCGCTACACTCACTGGCTTATTTTATAGCATCATCATGAAGTAAGGATGAGAAAATAATAACCGTCAAATATTCCACAACAAGGAAACTCCAAACAACCTCAGCCCTAAAGGAGTAGTTCCCACTGAAACACGCGGCAAGTCTGCGGTCGCAATCTGGTTCAGCCTGATATAGGGCTACAGTAAATATGCTCAAGTTCTATAGATCTTTAACAAATTCATCATAAAGACTTGAATGCTGCTGATAAGATATTAAAACAGCTGAACCAAATCACCCAAGCATTTGTTCTCTGCAGATAAGGTTTTTCAGTTCCCGAGGTCAGTATTTAATTGCTGTCACACATACATCCAAAGGTCAACAGAAACCCCTGTACGAACAGCCGATACACAGCTTTATTGGCCATAATAAACAAAACAAGTCTTGGGATTCAGCAGCACGTATCAGATGTAGCAGAAATAATTAGCAGTCAAAATTAGCCGCATTTAGCAGTAAGAATGAGGAGAAATCAACATCTAGCAGTAGAATTTGAAGAGAATAACATTTAGCATTAGGAGCTAGCAGCATTAAACATTTACCATTAAGAGTTAGCAGAATTAAACGCTCAGTAGTAAAAATGAACAGAAATTAGAATTTAGAAGAACTAGCAGAATTTGGCATTTGACAACCAGAATGAGCAGAATTTAAGTTTTAGCAGAAAGAATAAGCAGAATCTAATTTTTAGTAGTAAGACTTAGTGTTTAGAATTAGCATTTAACAGGCAGAATTAGAATAATTTAGATTTGACCAGTATGAATTAGCAGACTTTAGATTTTAGTAGTATGAATTTAGACTTTAGTAGTATGATTTAGCAGAATTTAGATTTTAGTACTATGAATTTAGATTTTAGCAGTATGAATTAGCAGAATTTAGATTTTAGTAGTATGAATTTAGATTTTAGTAGTATGAACTTAGACTTTGGTAGTATGATTTTGTAGAATTAAGATTTTAGTAGCATGAATTAGATGAATTAAGCATTTAGCAGTAAGAATTTATGGGAAATAGCCTTTACCATTAAGAATGAAAAGAATTAAACATTTAACAGTAAAAATTAGCATAATTAAACATTTAGCAGCATTTAGTATTTGAGCAGCAAGGTTTAAGAAAATTTAACTGGAGTAATATAAAAACACAAATGTCAACCGAAACTCGCAGTGCGAAAACTATTCTGTGATTGCATTGAGCTTATTTGTATAACTCAACCTTTTGAGACATTAGTAAAGTTCGTTGAAAACGTTTGGCCAAAAAATGTAAAATAAAGCCACTAAAGTTTATTTTTTACGTAAATTGTTTTTAGGTATCGTCAATGGTCAAATAAATTCTAAATTTCGGCTTTAACTAAAAATTTCCACATTTACAAAATTTACAGAGAGAGTTAGTCTGCTAACTAAAACAACAGAATACAGCAATAAAATAAAAGTTTTGTTGACACGTTTGTGTAAGTATGTACGCACCTGTCGGAGGAACCACTGGTTTATGTCCAGTTTTTTGGTCCATGGTCCCGTGTGGAACATCAGGTGCATGTACGCAATCCCGGCGAAAAGATCGGCCGCCGCCAGGTTCCCCAGCAGGTAGTAGATAGGGTAGTGGAACCTCCGGTTAAGGAATATGGCCGACATGACCATGATGTTGGCCAGGATGATGAAGACGCACACCGTCAGTCCCAGGCTGACCACGATGTAGTCCTGCGTACGCCAGGTGTCCGAAATGTTCTTACCAATCTTATTGTAGAAGAACTTCACTGACTGGTTGTAGTAGCAGACGCCTGCTGTATCTGCAACAGGGGTGGCCATGGTGGCCTGAAGTGGAGGTCAGTACTGGGCTGGGGTTTGGTGTGTGGATTGGCACACCAGTGGAGTGGTTCTAGTAGAAGTTAAGAAAGGGGGTTGTTTGCTAACAGACTAGCGAGGGTCATTGAGCTTTGGTTCATGTGTTCTTTCTCCAATATGCCAAAGACGAGCTTCCGAACTTCCAGTTTTGTACCTGGAAAAGAATGACAAAAATACCATAAAAATCAGATTTAAAAAACAATGGAAAATCAGACTTGGAGAAGACAAAACACTAATGTACACTTTCCCCGTTATCGGTGCTAATCCTTGCTAATCCTTGCCAAACTGTGGGGTGTACTCTTCTATTGCTTGTTAGCTATGTTAGCCTTGTAGCTACAGTGTAAAGCTAAAGCAGCTAACTAATAAGTTAGACTTTATGGTTTTTACCAAACTAGTGCTTAAATCTATAGTGTCAGCTACCAGCAGAATGTGGCACTTGACAAGCAGAATTAGCGTAACTTCGATTTATAGCAGTAAGAAGTAGCAAAATTTAGTTTTTAGCAATGAAAACAAGCAGAATTTAATGCTAAGCAGTAAGAATTATCAGACATGAGATTTTAGAAGAACTAACAGAATTCAGCATTTGACAGGAAGAATTGGCAGCATTCCGATATTAGCAGTAAGAAGTTGCAGAATTTAAATTTTAGTAGTAAGAATTAGTGGAACTAAACATTTAAAAGTAAAAAAATTGCAAATTAGATTATAGAAAGATTAGGATAATGTGGCATTTGACAAGCAGAATTGGCAGATTTTAGATATTAGCGGTAAGAATTTGCAGAATTTAAATGTTAGTAGTAAGAATTAGTGGAATTAAACATTTAAAAGTAAATAGCAGAAATGTGATTTTAGAAGAACTAGCAGAATTTGGAAGTTGACAAGAAGAACTGGCAGACTTTAAATTTTAGTATTAAGAATTAGTGGAATTAACATTTAAAAGTAAAAAATAGCAGAAATTTGATTTTAGAAGAACTACCAGAAGTTGGAATTTAAAAGCATAATTAGCAGAATTTAGAAAAGATTTATAAAAGTCTTTTTTTTTTTTTTTTTTAATTATATGAACCATAAAAATCAGATTCTAAAAAAAAAAAAGGGAAAATCGGACTTGGAGAAGACAAAACACTAAGGCACAGTTTCCCCATTTTCCATGCTAATCCTTGCTAGTCCTTGCCAAACTGTGGAATGTACTCTTCTACTGCTTGTTAGCTACGTTAGCCTTGTAGCTACAGTGTAAATCTTGTTTTGGGGTTAAGTTATACTTTCGTTTTTTTACCAAACTACTGCTTTAATCTATAGTATCAGCTACTTATGATAAACCTCAGAGTCGTATCCACTGATAAAACAGAATCCCTCCTTTCAGTGTTTCAAAATAACCATGAAACATTCGATGGGAAGAGCTCGGATTAGTGAGCTCATGCACAGCACACTGTAACAAATTCCTGCATGCAAAGAAGAACCGCAGAAAAAACAGCTTTATCTTTCACATTCCCTCTCTTCTTTTCCCCTCCAACACAATCACTCAGAGTGTAGACTGTAACCTAATCTCAACCCAAACAGCCACACTGTCCAGTACAGAGAGAGAGAGAGAGAGAGAGAGAGAGAGAGAGAGAGAGAGAGAGAGAGAACAGGGGAGAGGGAAACAGAGAGTGAGTCAGATCTGTTCCCAGTGGTGGTGAAGGTAACCAGACGTCCCCCTCTAAAAGCTCCCTCACAGAAAGTTCCTACATGAGGTGGTTCTGAATACGCTGCCTGATGTCTGAGACGCTGTTTATGATAGTGTGGAGAAGATTTCAGCCTTAAACTCCATTCATGGTGGAGGGATACATGCTGCAGGGCGCTGTGAGGTAAAATAGTCCCCCAAAGAAACTTAGTATTTCCAGATTTTCCAGATTTTCCATCATCAACATTCCATATACACTCAGAAGACACGTGTAGGTCACTGGCGGTTCTAGATAATAAAAAATGTCTACATGTGTGTTCTAGACATGGCGACCCCTGGTTCCCATCACCACCACTGTTCCCTCTATTCCACCACCAAAGTTCCAAATGCTCGTGCCTGAGCTGGTGCTGGTTCCCGGGACTGAACCCATTAAGACCCCTTTTTAACCCATCGGGCCCCTTTTTGCACTGACTTGAGAGCTGAGGCATTACTGCTCGACCAACAGACACCGTTTCAGCACCATCTCAGGGCAGACCCCCCGAGCACGTATCCACTGTTGGTCTGACCCGCGTCTGTTGTCTGTTGGGTCTGACCCGCGTCTGTTGTCTGTTGGGTCTGACCCGCGTCTGTTGTCTGTTGGGTCTGACCCCCATCCTTCGTTTTTTCCCCATGGACTCCCATTAATTTTGACCCCCATTCAAACCCTACTGTCTACTTTAACCTACAAACGCCAAACTGCATGTACTCACTCAGGGCAGATCCCCAAACTCCACAGCCATACTGACCCGCACTCCTCTATGTGTCGTTCACTCATCCCTTGTTCCGCCCATAGACTCCCTTTCATTTTCACTACCCCCCCCATTCAAACCTTATAGTCTCCTTTAACCTACAGACACCAAAGTGCATGTACTCACTCAGGGCAGATCCCCAAACTATAATCCTCAGCCATACGGACCCACACTCCTCTATGTGTCGTTTATTCATCCCTCATTCCTCCCATAGACTCCCATTCATTTTGACCCCCATTCAAACCCTATAGTCTACTTTGACCTACAGACACCAAACTGCATGTACTCACTCAGATCCCCAAACTCCACAGCCATACTGACCCACACTCCTCTACATGTCATTTATTCATCCCTCGTTCCTCCCACAGACTCCCATTCATTTGACCCCTATTCAAACCCTACTGTCTTCTTTAACCTACAGACACCAAACTGCTTGTACTCACTCATATCCCCAAACTCTACAGCCATACTGACCAGCACTCCTCTGTGTGTTCCTCCAATAGACTCCCATTCATTTTTAGCAAGACCTTGCCAACCAGTCAGCAACCAGCTTAAGCCGCACCATCTTCAGGAAGTGCGCTTTTCTAGTTTGTCTTAATAGCCTGTTTAGAAACAGCTGCTGAAGTAATGTTGTCCGTCTACCGCAACCCATGTCAGAATGTCACAACCTATTGTCCCCCGTATCTGCCACCCTGTACCACAACGTTACTGCACAACGTGTTAACCCGTACACTACAGATCTCTGTGACCGGACGTGCCTGAACTCTCGACTGCTCCTGCAGATCTACATGCACATGTGAGTGTGCACGTGTGATAGAGCTGGGCAGGGCTGAACTTTAAACACCAGTTACCAGCCTAAGCCTGTTATTACACAAACCAGCACATTCTCCACCCTCCACACTCGTTTATCTCCACCTCTCTCTCGCTCTGGCTCTCCTCAGGCCTCATTCAGGAAAACCGTCCCTCTTAATCCTTACAAACACTCAGGAACCATATTTACTCCACACAGTGTATCATACCGAAACCACATCATCTAGCAGGTCTATTAGAGGGACGCCTCAACATCTCCACACAGATGATGCTAACTGGCGGTGTGTAGGCTTCCGTTCCTTGTAGCTCCGGTACTAAAGCAAACGAAGGGAAGTTCAGACACCAAACATGACTTGATGGGTCGGTTATATTTGGTGGAAACTATCGCTCTGATCTACAGCAACTCAACTACACAGGAAGGAACTGAAGAATACACAACAACCACAAGCACAAATTGCCCTTGCGCTAACCCACTCGCTATTGGCAAGATAATTTCACACCCCTGCACACTCTATATACCAGTTTACAGTGTAAATCTAGCTCTGTCGTTGAGGTTCTACTTCTGAAACATGGACATACAGAGCATCACACATGAAGTCTTCATTTTCCCCATATAGGGGTCTTTTGTGACATCATCTTCAGTCAGAAGAAAGTCCTAAAAGCCCTTTGGGACCTCATCTCAGAGTCGGAAGGCAGCCCTTTGGGACCTCATCTCGTAGTGGGAAGGCAGCCCTTTGGGACCTCATCTCAGAGTCGGAAGGCAGCCCTTTGGGACCTCATCTCGGAGTCAGAAGGCAGCCCTTTGAGACCTTATCTTGTAGCGGGAAGGCAGCTCTTTGGGACCTCATTTCAAAGTCGGAAGGCAGCCCTTTGGGACCTCATCTCAGAGTCAGAAGGCAGCCCTTTGGGACCTCATCTCAGAGTTGGAAGGCAGCCCTTTGGGACCTCATCTCGTAGTGGGAAGGCAGCCCTTTGGGACCTCATCTCAGAGTCGGAAGGCAGCCCTTTGGGACCTCATCTCTGAGTCGGAAGGCAGCCCTTTGGGACCTCATCTCAGAGTCGGAAGGCAGCCCTTTGGGACCTCATCTCTGAGTCGGAAGTGTCATTTTGGACCTCATCTTGTAGTGGGATATATATATAGCCCACCAGACAAGTGTCCCCTGTGATTGAAACATACCTAATAGCCTGTTACACCTCCACCAGCATCAATAACAGCTGGGACTGGATTGGGCATGTACTGGACAAGTTTCTGGATGTAGCCACATCAATGTTCAGACACTCTTACATCAAAAAAAATTCCACAGTTCAGCTCGATTTGGTGGATGCGTTCCCTGGCACAATTCCGAGGAGAATTCCCTGTAGACTGGGATTTTATCCACTGCTGGTAGACCCGTATGACCGTACGCTTCCATACACCTGCAGATTCAGCTACTTCCTTCACACTATGGTCTTTGGCACGTCCAAATGCAGTCACTCCTTTTAGCCAATCATTAACATCTGCTTTGGAGCCATTTTCCACACATGGAACGAGACATTCCCTGCACTGTTCCACCTCTTCCCAATCTATGGATCCCGTCACTCACACCCTGCAGGTATTTATAGCCCCATCATCATCGTGCAGCACCACCTGCAGGAGCCTGAAGGTACTACCACCTTAAACACACAAGGCTGTTTATGTTCTTGGCTACCGAGAACAAGCACCTTTCATATGACTCATGCAGTGGATGGGGCCAGTGATGAGTGACTGAATACATATTCAGGAAATGATATCAATTCATCCGTTGCTCGTAAGAAAGCAGAGTCATGCTGACTAACGGGTGCTTTCACTCATTCAGCAGAAAGGAGAAAGTGTTGAGGAGGAACATGCTGAGGTTTATAAGAGTCTTCTACAGGCACAGACAGCAGGTCACAATACAAACAGGAGACAATAAAAACAATGGTGCTCTCGAAGTCACTCCGTAAATTAGGAGGTCTTTATTGTATGGACATGTCCCAGCTGGACTGTTAGAAATGCCCGTGTGTGGCAGCTCATGCCTTCTTCAGGGTTTAGGGAGTGCCTTGGTTCGACAGCTTTTTCCCCCTTGAATTCAATGAGACACAAAAACCGAGTTGAAGGACTTTGAGGCCCAATCCCATTTCTTATTTTTACCCCTCACCCTTCAAACTGAGTTAGAAGGGCTAGTGGTTTAAATCTCCCCCCCTATGAAATGGGATGACCCTTCAAGAGCCGGATACGTCATCAGGTGTCGTCAGCGACTTTTATGTAAACAGACGAAAATCATGGACTTCAGTTTCACACATTGATCAGTCTAACGAGTCACCGAATAAACAAGAGCACAAACAAACTACATGACTTCATTAACAGGCTGCTAGTGGTGCTCTGTAGACGACCCTGCCAGTCTGCAGTGACAGCAGAGGAGGGTGGAGTTCAGCTCCTTATTTATTATCACCACCAAGAATTCTTCAGTGATATGAAGCTGAACTTAACAGAACGTAACTGCTGCACCATTTGAGGTGGAACGGGAAATTCCGCCAGGTAGCGCTGAGACATCAGCGTATTGAGTAGGTGGGTGTTTCTAATACAGCAGCCAATTACTGGAAGTACAAGGTGGGTGTTTCCAATAAAGTGGCCAGTTAGTAGAAGTAGAAGGTGCGTGTTTCTAATGAAGTGGCGAGTTAATAAAGGTAGAAGCTAGGTGTTTCTAATAAAGTGGCCAGTTAGTAGAAGGTTGGCGTTTCCAATAAAATGTCCAGTTAGTGGAAGTAGAAGGTTGGTGTTTCCAATAAAATGTCCAGTTAGTGGAAGTAGAAGGTGGGTGTTTCCAATAAAATGTCCAGTTAGTGGAAGTAGAAGGTTGGTGTTTCCAATAAAATGTCCAGTTAGTGGAAGTAGAAGGTTGGTGTTTCCAATAAAATGGGCAGTTAGTAGAAGTAGAATGTGGGTGTTTCCAATAAAATGTCCAGTTAGTGGAAGTAGAAGGTTGGTGTTTCCAATAAAATGTCCAGTTAGTGGAAGTAGAAGGTTGGTGTTTCCAATAAAATGTCCAGCTAGTGGTAGTATAATGTGCGTTTCTAATAAAGTGGCCAGTTAGTGGAAGTAGAAGGTTGGTGTTTCCAATAAAATGGCCAGTTAGTAGAAGTAGAATGTGGGTGTTTCTTATAAAATGGCCAGTTAGTAGAAGTAGAATGTGGGTGCTTCTAATAAAATGGCCAGTTAGTAGAAGTAGAAGGTGGGTGTTTCTAATAAAGTGGCCAGTTAGTAGAAGTAGAAGGTGGGTGTTTCTAATAAAGTGGCCAGTTAGTGGAAGTAGAAGGTGAGTGTTTCTAATAAAGTGGCCAGTTAGTGGAAGTAGAAGGTGAGTGTTTCTAATAAAGTGGCCAGTTAGTAGAAGTAGTCCATTAAGGAGGAGAGACCTTGTGTAGGGGACCAGTACTCATCAGTGTCCACTGTGGCACCAGTTATCCACACCTGATCTGAAGATGCAGCCTCAGCTCCTCACCCAACACAGAACTACTGGTCTTGAGTTGTGTTCCTCGGCTTGCTTCCACTTCGCTCTTCGCACCCGAGAGACCACGCAAGAGAGAAATCCAAAGCACTGCCGAGTCAGACGGGTTAAAGGTGTGTGAAACTCTCCAAACGATCAACACTTCCCTCACATACCCACACTCACAATCACTCCACTGTCCTGAGACCAACACCGACCACAGCCCTCACACACAGCCACGGTTAATCACCGTCACAGTCTGAAGAACCTCACAGGAGAAACCGAATGAAAGGTCATGGCTCACACGCGACACAGTCACTGTCAGATACCAGAGATCCAGCCCGTACAGAGCACAGGAGGCACCCACACAGGAACTCCACACCTACAGCTTTCTTATCTACACAGATACTGCTGACGTTTTACTGTCACCAGTCAACGACAAGTATGTGTTGACACTTCAACACGGCACCTTCCGCTGACTGCAGAGACTCAGGATCCTCCGAGTGGGTAAATAAACAGTTATTAGCTGTGTGTTTGGATGTGTGTAGTGGTGGGTTTCCGTAGAGGACGTGTAACATCATCAACACATGGAATTTGACCAGGGACACACACTTATCAGCTCCACTGACCATATAGGACACTCTGTAGTTGTACAGTTCCAGACTGTAGTCCATCTGTTTCTCTGTGTACTGTATTACCCTGTTCTTCAATGGTCAGGACCCCCACAGGACCACCACAGAGCAGGTACTATGTGGGTGGTGGATCATTCTCAGCACTGCAGTGACACTGACGTGGTGGTGGTGTGTTAGTGTGTCCCCGCTGATGAAGGACTAGAGGATGACCAACACTGCAGCAGATGAGCTATCGTCTCTGACTGTACATCTACAAGGTGGACCAGCAAGGTAGGAGTGTCTAATAGAGTGGACAGTGAGTGGACACAGTGTTTAAACACTCCAGCAGCACTGCTGTGTCTGATCCACTCACACCAGCACCACACACACTAACACCACCACCACCACCACCACCACATCAGTGTCACTGCAGTGCTGAGAATCATCCACCAACCAAAACTGTCCAGCCAACAGCGTCTTCAGGTGAGTTTCCACAGCTCAGAGACAACATAGGGACCAATTAGGGACATTAATGAGTTCCTGTTCACCTAATTGAAAAGGAACAGGGCACGTCCCCAAACACTCGGCAGACATTCCGGGATTTGCCGTGATTTGTTTACTGGATTAGCAGGTCAGAAGATTACGTAACTCTGACACAATACCAGGAACACCCAGAGAGTGAAATCCAGCAGGCAGATAACCTGTTTACAGCTCAGCTTTCAGGGCCGAAACCTGCCAGACTCGTCTGAAAGCTTCTGTGAGCTGCTTACGCTAACTCCATACCCGCACCTGCCCCCTGACAGGAATTCAGGAGCACCAGATTCCAGAATCAGAGAGGTGCAGCAATCAACATACCTCCAGCTACCAAACACCTACCTTCTACTTCCACTAACTGGCCACATTATTAGAAACATCTGCCTTCCACTTCTGCTAAATGGCCATTTTAATAGAAACACCCACCTTCTACTTTCACTAACTGGCCACTTTATTAGAAACACCTGTGTTATAAGGGTTTGTATGCACATCAGTGTCACTGCTAGGTTGAGAGTGGACCACCACTTAAGTAACCAGCCATGTGGGTCGTATCGCCCCGTACGCTTCCTGTAGTGTATTACAGTCTGTCAGAATGGCCGTGTGG
>JAVGWN010001808.1:0-11879 GCA_034552555.1 Semaprochilodus insignis | reverse complement strand
TTTAAACTTGCCATATTTAAATATTTCTGCCATATTAAAAGATACATTCATTTAATTGTGTAAGCAAAGATTAAGAAACATGGGTGGTGTGGTTGATATTGTCTTTGTTGATTTGTGCCTCCAAATTATCTTTGTACACTTCATTACATTAATGAACACAAACTTCCCGACATCACCGAAAGCAGTACAGCCAGAGACTGTGACATTTTGGTGACCTCTAAGCTTTACAGTGCTTTTACTAGTTTGAATTCTTCTCCAGGCTTTCTCCACACAGAGTGTAACATCATTTTGATGTTTTGCTAAAGGTATTTTTCTCTAAAACGAGTGTCATTGTGATTTCATGAAACAGTTTGAAGCAATGCATTAAAGGTTACCTATGATTGAATAGATAAAGCATCCAAATACTTCCAAAAAAAAAAGCAGATGATCCAAAAGTACCTGATTATGGGTGTAAAACAGCAGCCAAATGAGTTGATGGTGTTAGAAGTTGCATAATAATAAAAATTATTTTTTATGACATGTAAACGTTTTCCTTTTTGGACAGCATGGCCATGTACTTTAAATTTGATACACGCTATTAAAAAATTACAAACCTTAAAAATAATCCTTTGGGTTATTCTTCATAGGCAATCTTAAAAGCAGGAACTCATGATTTGTTGCAGCACGTGGGTTCATCAGCTGCTCCGTCACAAATCCCTTACAAGTCAACTATTACAGATCTACTATTGAAAGATCAACATGTCTACATACTTATGTATTAACATTAATACTTAAATTCAGTTTCTAAGGGAAATATGATAAACATGGAGAAATCAGGGTTGTTACTTTGAACCATGGCGATTCCCTCTCATAGTCACTGCGCTGGCAAACAGCTCATTTCACTTCATGAGCCTGCAGGTCATAATCATGACTCATGACATCAGATATGTAAGATTAACTGGGGGCTAGGATCAGACGACTATATTCTTCAGTATCTCACAATGATGGAAGACATGGAGGAAATACTGTATTATTAAGTATGTGGATAGATGGGACCATGGGTATTGTGGTATTGGGAGCAGAGGGAGATTACCTGCAGAAAGGAGAGAAGGAGGTTGGATGGTTAACAAAGTAGCCCAGGAACAGTATAGTAGATTGAGAGAATTCACTTTTTGCATTTCAAGTTATTAAGCAGCTTCTGAAGTTTAATGAACCTGTTGGAAACTGTTAATGAGGAACTGAGAATAAGTGGAAGTAAAATAATGTAGTTATGTGGCAAATAAATGAGTATTTAAAACACTTAGACATTTGAATGTCTGGTAAAAGTGTTTTAAATACTAATTTATTTTATGTATTGACCAGTGAGTTACTGTGACGATGGACAAACAGATTGTGACGCGTGCTGAACTAAAAGCAAGGCACAGTTTATTAAATAGGTTGCACTGAAACACAGCAACACCAAGAACAAGGGAATACAATCAAGGGCTAAACTGAGTCGAAGTCAATAAACAGGCAGGAGTCAAACCAAGGAGACAATCAGACCAGGCGGAGGTATCAAAGGGGATAAACCAGAAGAGAAAACCAGAGAATCAAAATGGAGTCAAAAGCCAGAGTAACAATATCAGACACAGAGAGAACGCTCAGTACGCAACAGAGTGGCAATACTTCGCAATGAGCCAGTGCGAGAGAGAAGTATTTAAACAAACAGACTAAATTAACATCAGGTGGTTAATCAATATTCTGGAGACCGAGAGCGAGGCAACGGGGTGTGATTGGGGAAGGATGAACACGTGACTTCAGGTGGTGGATTATGGGAAATGGAGTCCGGGAGATCGGAGGTGAGAGGAGAACCAGCAGGCATGACAGTTACCAGAGTTCCAAGTGCGTTCTTCCCTATATCCCGTTCACAAATCCCAATAAGACCAAGCAATACAGAAGCCTAGTTTCATGAATATGCACTTTTGGTTCTAAAGCAAAAGCTGACTACAGAAACTGATTACAGTTTTGCCATTAAATCTATCTATTAAATTACTGCCCGTCTCTATGGGGTGGTCGGATTAATTTCATGATGTGATGATGAGATGATGAGAGTAAGCATTCATGATACGTCAGACCCACAGTTGGTTGGGGTGTACCTGTCATGAGGACCGCATTGTCCAGGAGTTGGAGAGGAGTTTAGAATGGCAGAGGAATATAGTTTGGAGCTTTGGTTCTCTTCTTGCAAAGAACTTCTCGCATAGGGCTAGCCTCCGACCATGAAAGGCTTGGTGACAGGTTGTGCAGGTACTTCAGAGCAGGTAGATGTCTTATAGCTAATTGGATGATAACAATATTCGAATGAAAGAAAAAAATATAACACGCCTAATATTTGGTTTACATTCACTATGGAATGTGTCAAACAGTGGGATCATGGAGTATACACTACGTTATAGAGTTAACTGCACATTAAGTACATAATGTCTTATTATAGTACATACATAATAATTTTATTCTTTTAATCTATTGAGAATGAAATGATAGGTGTCCTGATTCAGGCCAACTTAAGATGGTTGCACATTCATGCTGTTAATCAGTGTGTTTTTGCAACAGTTACAGCCATATTTTTCACTGTTGTCTGGCATGTGTAAGATACTGGCTTTACGTGCGGAACAGAAGCGGGCTAAAGTGTAAATTCTTTAAATTCTGAATATGTTTACATAGGTTGAACCAATTAAAAAATATGGCTAGATGATCTAGATGATCTAGAAGGTATGGAATTTTGTTCTCTAAGGTGAATATATTTCATTGTGTTAATGGTGCCCTTATGGTGCCACCATGGGTACTATTACACCTCCATACCATGACATACCCTGGCTTTTGAACTTTGCCACAGTCACAATATGCAGTGTCTTACACTTCTTTTCCCCTAGTAAACACAATGACCGTTATTCCCATAAACCAACCCAAAAATGTACTTATTCGGCTACCAATGCACATGTGATATTGCATTCAATATCCAGTTCATTTCAGATGAGCTCAAGCCCAAAAAAAGTCAGTGGCATTTCTGGACATGCTTGACATACGCTGTACCCTCTTAACTTTAACGTATTTCAGCGTATTAATGGATGCACCAAAGAACAGCATTTATTGACAGCAGTTTATCAAAGCATTCCTGAGCGCATGTGATGATATCCATTCTAAGAAAAGGCATAAAGAAAGAGTGGGTTGAAAGTAGAGAAATGCTCTGGGTATATATTCTTGGCTTTTTAACGTTGCTGGTTTTAGCCTGCCCAAAGTAGAATGTCAACATTAGAGTGCAGGCTGTCTTTACCCTCACACAGCTTACTTTCCTGGAACAGAGTGAACTGATCCTCTTAACATCTTAAATGCACTGCGTATTTATAGACTTTCAACGTGCAGTGGTTTTTTGCTTAATATATTTCCGTCCATGTGTTTTATCTCTCCTGATTCGAGGAAAGGACTCCAAGAATACAATTTGAAAAGCAATGTCTAAATCTCCATCAGTCAGATTTAGAAAGCCTATTTATGTTTGTGATGAAAAACGCAAAGGCAAACTCCTGATTAGGCTGTCTGACAGCTGAATCCGTGGCATTCTCTTCCCAAGACGCTGTCCATGGTTCTTAAGTCACACTTTATATACACTGTCATTGACATTAACATACACTAGTTTTTAACTCACTGTAAAATCAGCTGCCGTTTACAATGTGCTGAGAAGACATTTTCAGATTTGATTTTTCCAGAGTACTGTGGAAATATCCGAGACCACCCTACAATGATCTAATTTCCATTCAAAATGGCCATTAGGTACAAACAGCAGTTATTTCTGAGGAGATTAGATATAAGTGTCCAAAACTGGAGTTTAAACTGTTTTGAGAAAAGCAAGACCTGATACACCGGCAACATTTTCAGCAACAAATAAACGGTAGTTAAAGTTGAATCCTTAAAAGAATACAGACAATCAACTTCACCTCTTGCTTTCTCTCAAAAAAACCCACAAGTGTTTTGACCATTCTTACACTGCGAGATGAAGACTCAATGTTATGAGTCTAAAAGGACATGCAGCTGTGAAGAAACTGTTAAGAAAACAGACAAAAAAAAAGAGTTAAATTTCCCAAATCAAACAAAGAAGCTGCTGGTGGTGCTGGTGAACAATGGACTGGCCACCCCAGAGCCCAGACCTCAACATCACTGAATGTGTTTGAGATTAAGACAAGATATATAAAAACAAAACAAATCAAAAATAAAAATAAAAATGTACATTACTTTGGATTGTGAAAAGAAGAACATCCAACTAATTATCTGATCTTTGGAGGTCTGAAAAATATTCCTGCTAATTCCTTTGAAAGCTTGAAAGCAAGGCCCAAAAGGTAATGGAAGCTGTTATAAAAGCAAACTCGATTACACAAGTACTGAAACATTTGGTTTCACTTTGGTTGTTGAAAGTTTTGTGTAATTTAATTTCTTTCTACTATTTTCCAACACACTTTAAATGAATAGCTTATAATGAGTATCTTGTACTGTGTCCATAACATAAGCTCCATTTCCAAGGTTCCCATGAAAGACAACAAGTGAGAAGGGCTTGAAAGAGAGTGAGGAACTTATTGGCAACAACGTTGTACATTTTTTAGTTTCCCATTTTTCAGTGGGGTATTAAAATCGTAACAAGCTCAGTGATAATATGTACATTTATCCTTGTACCATACGCAGAATGTGAACTGAAAGTTTGCTGTAGTTTTACTGACTCCTGTACTTCTTTTGCAGCTGTCACACAAATCTCCTGTGCAGCTGGCAGCATCGCAGAAGAGAGGATGGCCAAAATCTGCACAGAGCAGTCATATACCAACCGCAGGTCTGCTTTTACTCCAGAGCCGGAAACTGAGTGGGTTGATGGTGAAGACAGGTCAGATCACACATTCAGTCACACATACACATTTCAATTATAACTAATTCTTTTCTCCTACATGAATCTTTATATGATTTACCTTCATAACTGATTCAACACGTTGGGATGTTTCCACCTGATTTGGCTTTTGTGGCTCTTTAACTGCAGGAATTATCCGGCATATGGAGCTGTGGGCAGGTAATTTTATTATCTGATCTTGTTATATCCAAACAGCCGACCAATGACCAATTCTGTGGCTGTTTTTTATTGGCCTTATCACCATCATCACCATTATTTATTTATTTATTTATTTATTTATTTATTTATTTAATTAGAATAATTATCTTTGTCTGCTTTGTCAAATCTTTGTGCAAAACCCATGAATTAAAAGTGACATCAAGCAGACTTTAACTTAATTGATTTCAATTATGCTAATGTTATTTTTTTCTCCCAACATTTCAGTTTGTTTTGTAGAAATACACTTTCTACAACCATGTAAAAGTCACCATCTAAAACAAGGCGTAATAATAATAATACGTTTTATGTTGCCTTAGCATATCCCGGTTTGTGCTCACACTTGGAGGATGGATATCGCGAAGCGAAAATTCTGCAAAGAGCAATTCAGTTGTGGAGGGCTCAGGAGATATTCTAGAGCAGTGTGCCGATAACTGGGACAACAGGGAAGGCCAAGATCAACTCCGAAAGAGGAAGTGAGTGAGACAGTAAAGTATAATTCACTTTACTTACAGTAGCCAGATTAATATAATGTTGGTGAGCCCATTTAAACAGCTAAACCATAACTTTTACAGTGCAATGCTACATCTAAGACCATAGACTAGGATGAGGTGCTTGATACTGTCCATAGCATGTGTTTGTCTGTTGCTAGCTCCAGATATACAGAAGTATAGATAGAGTCTAGGCTAAAAATTGCTGGCGTAAACCTGGAAGAACAAAACTGCTGCAAAGAATGCTTTTAATGGGACAAGCCAGACAAACCGAACATTAGCCTTGTCTCATATACAGCATCAGATAAAGAGAGCAGTTATTTGCTTTGAGCTGATTGCATATGAGTTTACTTACATCTAACAAAGTCAGGTGCGAACTGTTGCATAATACACACTGATGACAACTGGAAGAAAACTGGCAGCAAATGAATAGAAATGTGTTCTATTTCTATGTTTCGTGTGCAATGGGCCATTCATACAGTTCAGTTATGATAGACATGCTCAATGCAATGAATATATACTCAGCACAATATTTCATTTTCAACACTTGTTTTGGTAATCTACCCCCAACAGCCCCAACAGGAATGGTGGTCGTTGGCCTCTTGCTACACTAAATATGAACAACTGCAACAACACAGATGAGTAAGTAAGCTAAAGTGGAAGGTTATCGATGTTACAAAATTAAACAATAACTCGGTTTTAGTGCCTGCATATACCTGTCTTCCATGTATGTATTTCATATTATATATTAAATATGTTTTAGGCCAAAACCATGTAACAAAAGTTTCATAACAACTTTTTAAACCATTTCATGTAAAAAAAAAAACTCATCATGATGGTAGCTTTTGGAAAGTTACTGAGCTTTGTATGATATTACTTACACAACATAATTTCTTCAAGCAAAAAGGATAAACAGGAGATAAAAAAGGACGACAAGAAAGAAGACGGAAAAAAGGACGACAAGAAAGAAGACGGAAAAAAGGACGACAAGAAAGACGAGAAGAAGGAGGAGAAAAAATATGACAAAAAGGACGCAAAAAAGGATGACAAAAAAGATGACAAAAAGAAGGAAGACCCACCGTAAGTAGCTGGAGTTGAGGATTTAGCAGCTAGGGAAACATATTCTCGTCAATAATAAGAAAAAGAAAAAGTAAAGATGAACACTTCATCACTAATCATGCACATTGTTTTCAGAAAAGAATACTGGATAATGGACCCCGCTACCGACATGTACTACCACTGGCTCACTATTGTAGCAGTACCGACCTTCTACAATTTGATGATGCTCATCACCAGGTAATCTATGACATGATTTATGACAGATCAAGCCATAGCTTCAGGGTAAGAAATATGGTCAAATGGAAACACTATATTACTTATATAGTATGGCTCATTACTTTGAAATCCATTTTGAAGCCTATTTGACTAAATAAATATACTAAAATATGCTAACTGCATGAGCATCCAGAGCATGGAATTAAATATTTAGTGGAACCAGTGAAGCTACAACACCAATCAATAGACTTTCTGACAAAAGTCTGCCCTCGTTTTGCAGACTAACTAATGTTCCCCCATGGTTCTCTACAAATGCTTTGATCAGTGCTAATAAACCACTATTTTAACACCTGTTACATATTCTGAAAGGGTTTCAGATCAGAGCTTTGGCAGTGTCCCTGGAGAGTATCATAAGCAGCTTTGGTTGGCTAAAACCAGTTCCCCAAAATTTTTACTTGCACCATTCTGCTCTGTTAAGAGATTGACACTCGTTTTGATCGGTGCTTTCTCAATGGCTTGATCTGTCTTCATAGCTAACTCTGTGCAACCACCTCACTGAGGAATCAAAAAATACATTTATTACTTACTTTAATGTGGAAATGTGCTATTATGTGTATTGAACTAGAGAGAAGGTCACTGAACAAACTGGGCGGTTCTTGAATTACTTAGTGGATGGATCATTCAGTACATACAGTGCCCTCCAGAGTACAGATCAGCAAAGACAAAAGCTATGAAAATGTCTATTAACTGTGAATCTTCCTCGTTTGTCTTTGTATCTTTTATTATTTATTATTTTACTATTATTACTACAATAACTATGAATTATTTATGATTTATTACCCCAGTTACTTTTTTTCACTTATGTCCTTTGACTTCCCCCTTCCTTATACTTAAGTGGCTTATCTTATATAATTTCTCTAAAACATCTCCTGCAAAAACGAATGGTCAGTGGTTGTTTTGACCGAACATTAAACAAATGAAGGGTAGTTTCTGATGTGACACAGTACCATATGTAATTTAGTAACCATTTGTTTAGAGCATGCTTCAATGAGCTGCAGGATAATTACACCATGCTGTGGATTGCACTGGATTATACATCAGATGCTATCTACTACATTGACACCTTTGTCAGATCCAGAACAGGTAAAGGACATTTTTGCAAATTTGTGTATATATAATCATGTTTAACAAAAGTCTGCTTATCTAAATATTCCTGCTAAATGTTTCACCAGGTTTTCTGGAGCAAGGCTTGCTGGTGAAAGATCATAAGAAGCTAATGGAGCACTACAAAAAAACTCCACAGTTCAAGTACGACCTGATAGCAATGGTACCCACAGATATATTTATGCTCTATGTGGGCTTCAACAATCCTGAGCTGAGATTTAATCGCCTTTGCAAACTGTCTCGCCTCTTTGAGTTCTTTGACCGAACTGAGACAAGGACAAACTTTCCCAACATCTTCCGGATTGGCAACCTTGTACTTTATATCCTAATTATCATTCATTGGAATGCCTGCATCTTTTTTGCCATCTCCAAAACACTTGGCTTTGGGACAGACACCTGGGTCTACCCCAACATCAGTGATCCGGAACATGGTCGCCTGGCGAGGAAGTACATCTACTGCCTATACTGGTCCACACTAACCCTAACAACGATTGGAGAGACTCCGCCTCCTGTTAGAGATATTGAGTATTTGTTTGTTGTCACTGACTTTCTTATTGGCGTGCTTATATTTGCTACTATCGTTGGTAACGTTGGCGCCATGATCTCCAACATGAATGCTGCACGCGCTGAATTCCAGGCCAAGATTGATTCCATTAAGCAGTACATGCAGTTCCGTAAGGTCACTAAAGACTTAGAGGCCCGTGTTGTGAAGTGGTTCGACTACCTTTGGACAGAAGAGAAGACCTGCGATGAGAAAGAAGTGCTTAAGTACCTTCCAGACAAGCTAAAGGCAGAGATTGCCATCAATGTACATTTGGAAACTCTGAGAAAGGTGCGCATCTTTCAGGACTGTGAGGCAGGCCTGCTCATCGAGTTGGTCCTCAAGCTTCAGCCTCAGGTCTTCAGCCCTGGAGACTACATCTGCAAGAAGGGTGACATCGGGCGTGAAATGTATATCATCAAAGAAGGTAAGCTGGCTGTGGTAGCAGATGATGGCGTCACACAGTTTGTGGTACTCAGTGACGGTGCCTACTTCGGCGAGATCAGTATTTTAGGCATCAAAGGAAGTAAGGCTGGAAACCGCCGGACTGCCAACATCCGTAGTGTGGGCTACTCAGACCTCTTTGCCCTCTCCAAAGATGATCTCATGGAGGCCCTGACTGAATATCCAGATGCCAAGCAGGCTCTGGAGGAGAAAGGCAGGGCTATTCTGATGAAGGATGGCTTGATCGATGAGACAGCAGCTAAAACAGCAGATGCTAAGGATCTAGAGGACAAGGTGGCCACGCTCGAGACCAATCTCGACGTGATGCAAGCCAAACTTACACGCATAACAACAGACTGGGGAGCCAGCCAGAGCAGGATCAAGCAAAGGATCAGCAACATGGAAGCCAGAGTGAAAACGCTTAGGACGGATGACCTGTCTGAAGTAGTAGAGGATAAGAAAGACTAAGTTCTATGAAGCACTTATACATTACAGTAGATCTCAAGATTGGACCGTCTATGAAAATACATCAATACAATTACATGAAAACAAACCTGAAAGTCTCACATGGATAATAACTACAGAGCACCAGTTATTAAAAACTCTATAGAACTCCATTTTTTTTTTAAATGTAGATCTATAGATCTCCTGTCTGGATATTAGTTATAGGTTTGACTGGCAGTTATACTTAGTAGAACTATATTTCATAAAAGAGAAAATGTCTAAGAAATTGTAGTGTTTTTGCTGCATTTGCAGCAATGTAAAAAATGTAATAATATATTAAGCATACAGGTTTCCTGAGCTTGGAGGATGCAATCAAAAGTGTCTTATTTATATATATATATGACAGTTTTATAATAATTTCATGACACCTGAATTGCAAAAATGATATCTTGGGAAGTAAAATGATCTATCTAGTGGAAATATCCTAGATTTCTCATTTGAACATTGTTGTAGACTTATTTCTGGTAATTTATTCTTTTTTCAAGTGATTTTAGTAGATTTAGAAATATTTGCCACGTCAAAAGTATGCCTTTATTTAAGCAAGAACCATACTGATATGAAATATAATGTCTGTGATTTCTTGCCTCTAAACCCAGAGTAAATTCTTTAATGTTTAAGCATTCATATTTTTAGATGGAGACTGTGTTTACCTTTATCAGGGATCCAAATGAGGATTGTGCTGTTTAAATAAATACTATTTAAATAAAAAATGATCTGTATTGTCATTTGTTTTAGCCCCGGTTTAGGCATGGTGTAGAAGGGCAGGATATATTTATTAAGTGACAGGCAGGTAGGAGTAGAGGTGGTAAACAAACCTTACATCTTCTTTAATTGTCTCCTAAGTTGTCACAGAAGTTGTTAAAACTATGTATTAGTCTGAGACTCACTTATCTGTGTTGATCAACTGCTGTAGAAGATTCGGATCAAGTTTCTGTCATCTTTATATTGTCATGAGTGGCTTTTTCTACTACTATAATTTGAAGAACCAATGCAGGTTCACATATTAGTAAACCAAATAAAACCAAAGGAAAAAGTAAATGATGAAAAGGTGATTAATGAACGCACTTTTTGAAAGCAGTTAACAATGATTTGAAATTCATTTGATATAAATTATTCAAAATACCCAGAAGTTATTTCATAGGATTTTTGAGACCTCTAAAAAGCACATATAATGAAAAACGTAAACATTGCTTCACTTGTAGTATGCACACATACTGTCCTAATACAGTAGTGTCACAATAGTCTCTAGAGCAAGATCCAACATGCTGTTGAAAACCCCATTCTGAAGACTCATCTTGAAAGTTGAAGGAACTGTTGAAAATCGACAACTGCTCTGGGCAGAAACAGAGCAAGCTGTTTAGTTGGCAAGCTGGCTAGTGCAGAAGGAAACCAGATAGCTATCGCCACTACCAGATGTCAAGTCTGTATTTACTACCGTCTACATCAGTGGCTAAGCTATCAGTGTGTATTTCTTTATTTCAGTGAGGGCTTTCTCAATTGCTGTAAGATCTATTTGCTTGATATTCTAGTGTACAAACACTGATGAACACAAAAGGATACAAAATGTAGTTGTGAATTTGGTCAAATCAATGAGGCTGGAGGTACAACGCTGAACTAAAGAGTTTAACATAGTAAATGCTAGTTTAAGGGTGCGATAGCTTTTACAGAATATAAACGGAGAAACACTGTAATACAGGTATCCGTATTTACAATGAAAATAACTGTGGAATCACTCTTTGGGTCTGATTAAACTTATTCCCAATAAACCTGTCTATGAGCTGGGGTTTCAAAAGCAGATGTGCTTCTTTGGTACAGTGTGCATCTGTGTTGGTCATTCCCATGTCGTGACTTCCAATTGACTCCAACTGACCAAGCCCGACATCAATAAAACATCTCTGTTTCTAGAAAATAAACTAGCTCTTAAACAAAACCATCAGATGCTAGGTTCTGGATTAAAGTGAAAAGGTTCCAAGCTTTATTATTAAATTCAATGGCAACCATATGGTACAGAGCTTCCATACTTATACAATGTTTCAGGAGGTGATGTAATGCCCCTCCTGATTTTCTATGCAGATGGGAGTTTTACTTACTCAAAAGTGTTCTGAGGGCAGAATGAAAAATGATGAAATGGTTCAGAGAGATAACCAACCAAATTGCAGAGGAGGTGGGGGGAAAAAGGCATGACCAGAAAAAACAAAAAATAACAACACCATCTCCAGCAGTGGGAGATTGTGGCTGTGCAGCTGGGAAATTTGGAATAAACTTTTGGCAAAGGTAAGCAGTTTTTCATTTCAGTTTTTTATTTGTCATATTTATGTATTATGTGGGTTTATCTTGTTGAGCTAGCTTGAACCAAGTTCAGTGC
>JAVGWN010001807.1:0-11881 GCA_034552555.1 Semaprochilodus insignis | reverse complement strand
CAGCCCTAGTGTGGTAGTATGTGGTTTTGGACGTAGCATGTGTTAGCTAGCCTACTCAAACCCAGCAGACTTCGATCGACAGCCTGACGACTTGGTCGATTTAGAAGAACGTCAAACATCACAGTGACCACAGCAAATGATATTTTACTGTCGCGTCCAGCTGCCTTTAACATAAGCAGATAAGCACTTATTTCATTCCCGGGTTTTCCAGCTGCCCGTAACGAACGGAGCCTTGTTGCGGAATGTTTGTCCGCTCTGTCCGACCGAAGCGGTGTGGTGTTCCAGTGACGTCAGTGCGTACCCTCTGTACAGCCTTTACATTCGCATTACGTCACACTCTCACAGTGATTAACACTAAAACAGACTGTACATGGGATTTAACCGAGGGATGTAGAGCTGAAGCTCAACGACAAGGTACACCGTATGTCTGTGCACAGTGGCGTCTGATTGTACACAGCCTAAAAGAAAACTGCTTGAGGGTGTACAGGTGTTCTCAGGTGGGTAAAATAGTAGTCAGGTGTATTGTTACAGATGATTACTGTTATTAGTAGTACTAGACCGCAAAAGCCTTAATGGTGGAGGGATACTTGCAGGGGATCGTGAGCCATAATAGCCAAAAAACGAATTCTTTTCTTTCTGGTTTGTGACTGTAATACTGTCTTCATCACGGCCTCCGTACAGAGATCCAAGTCGGCAAGTTTCTCTACAATAAATCAGTTCACGTCAAACTGCTCCGAATGACGTTTATTAACCCCTCAGCTTCCCTTTATCTACAGCCTTTTACTGCTACATGTAACGTACCGCCTCGTCTGCCTTCACACACATATGAACCTGAGCTACATCCCATTCTTAATCCACAGGGTGTAATATGATGTTCCACCCTTTACAGCTACAACAGCTCCAACTCTTCTGGGAATTCTTTCCACAAGGTTTAGGAATGTGTTTATGGGAATTTCTGACCATTCTTCCAGAAGCACATTTGTGAGGTCAGACACTGATGTTGGACGAGAAGGCCTGGCTCGCAGTCTCCGCTCTAATTCATCCCAAAGGTGTTCTATCGGGTTGAGGTCAGGACTCTGTGCAGGCCAGTCCAGTTCATCCACACCAAACTCGCTGATCCATGTCTTTATGGACCTTGCTTTGTGCACTGGTGTGCGGTCATGTTGGAACAGGAAGGGGCCGTCCCCAAACTGTTCCCACAAAGTTGGGATCATGAAATGGTCCAGAGTCTCTTGGTCTGCTGAAGCATTAAGAGTTCCTCTCACTGGAACTAAGGGTCCGAGCCCAACTCCTGAACAACACCCCCACACCATAATCCCCCCTCCACCAAACTTTACACTCGGCACAGTGCAGTCAGACAAGTACCGTTCTCCTGGCAACCACCAAACCCAGACTCGTCCATCGGATCGCCAGACGGAGAAGCGTGATTGGTCACTCCAGAGAACACGTGTCCGCTGCTCTAGAGTCCAGTGGCGGCGCTTTACACCACTGCATTCCACGCTCTGCATTGCGCTTGGTGATGTAAGGCTTGGATGCAGCTGCTCGGTCATGGAAACCCATTCCATGAAGCTCTCTACACACGGTTCTTGAGCTGATCTGAAGGACACATGAAGTTTGGAGGTCTGTAGTGATTGTAGCCTGGCCCCCCACTTTGTGGCTGAGTTGCTGTCGTTCCCAATCCCACTGACAGTCGACTGTGGAATATTTAGTAGTGAGGAAATTTCACGACTGGACTTGTTGCACAGGTGGCATCCTATCACAGTACCACGCTGGAGTTCACTGAGCTCCTGAGAGCGACCCATTCTCTCACTAATGTCTGTAGGAGCAGTCTGCATGTCTGGGTGATTGGTCTTATACACCTGTGGTCATGGAAGTGATTGGAACACCTGAATTCAATGATTGGATGGGGGAGTGAATACTTTTGGCAATATAGTGTATATCTTCAACATGTTAAATCAGGAGAAGACAGAAAATACACATCCCTCATTCTGCTCATGTTCCTAACACCTCCTCTGGTATGTTCAGATCAGTGTATAAACAGTAGTCGGACATTGAAATGTGCGGTACTTCACTTATTGTCAGCTGGCCAGGGGTGGGGTCACTCCTTCAAGGTCTACTGGCATACAGAATTATGATTTCAGTGGTTTTAATCTCCCAGATTTTACTATAATTAAGCTTTGTTAGTTAGCGTCTCCAGAAGCCTGCAGTTCCCACTCGAGCCTCCAGCTCCGTCGGTGGCGCTGCTGCACCTCAAGCCAGTCTGTCAGCCGCCGCAACCGCCAACGAAGAAGAGGAAATAAACAGTGTTGTAGCGGATTACGGAGCGAGACCGGACCGTTAGCCCAGCCTCCTAACAGTGAACCCCCTGACAGGAACTTAGGGAGGTGCAGGGGCTGTTTTCTCCTCTCGCTCCGGAGACCGGAGGAGTTTAATCTGTAGGGCTGGTTTAAGGAGTGAGCGCTGCGCTGTGCCACGTTACCGAGGCGCTTTATTCGGGGCTTTCTTCACTAACAGTAAGTACGAAAGGGTGAACGTACCCCACGTCAGCGTGAGCTAACCAGGCTACCCACGTGTCAGCTTAGTTATGGGTCGAGTTGTACCGTTTTCAGTCGTTCAGAAATGATTCTAGTCTGTCTGTGGGCTGCTGGAGCCGCTTTGAGAATTAAGGGACCGTCTGCAAACTACAGACGCAGCAGATAGGGGTCCAAGCACGAGGGGCTTTTAAGCGATTACTGATTAATCTCAGCTCATATGCAGAGACAGCCTTTTTTAATTCCTCAGTTTGTAGTGACACCTGCCAATATTCCTGTCGGTGTCGGATCTTGGATTTCTTTTCTTACCTGTCAAAATAACTAGAAAGCAGTTTTGCGTAACTTCCCAAATACCAGGACCGCCGGATTGATAAGGTCAGCATCCCGTGAACTCTTGGCTTTCGAGGGTGCTAATCCTAGGACCCCCCGGGTTATTGTCCTGTGCACAGTGTCCCCTGTTGCTGAGCAAAATGTCAAGGGACCACCGGCTTGCTGGGCGGCCAACAGGGGTCTGCTGTGGTCTCTTGTAGTTGTGTCGCTGAGTAAGATCTTCAGTTAAACCACACAGGCTAAGCCTAACAGGTCGGCTGATTGGTTTGCTGATTCCCAAATGCTATAAAACGTCCTTATAGATTCATAAAGATCGATATCAATAAGTTGGTCAGTACTGAACACGACTTGGGTTTGCCTTCTGAAGAAGAAGTGTTGGAAGAAGACTGTCTAGGTCAACAGGAAATGAAATCCGGCCATGTTCCGGGTATCCATATCCAAAAATATCCAAAAATATCCAAAAATATGGCGTATCTAAAAACTCTTTTGAGCTCTGTAAGATCCGAGGGCTCCCCCTAGTGGTGAATGTTTAGACTGCTAGTGCCAGGGTTCTCGGTCTTTCCCGGCCCGAGGCCCACCCGAAAGTAACTGCCAAGTGTAGCGGCCCACCAGCAAACTGAAATCGATATTCATAAACACAATTTCTCCAAGAAATCTGGACGAAGAACCGTTCGGATATGATCCAAATTCAAATAAGGGAGCTGTGAACACACCCCAAGATACCTCTCCATCGGTGGCTAGTACATCAACATACATGTGTTTATATTAATATTAATATTAATACATTTTAATACTATTAATATTCCCATCAATACAAACTGGGAATATGGGATATGCAAGTATCCTAATATCGATGTCCAACCCTACGCTCTAAACCTAATATCTACCCAACGAAGGAATATCCAATTATTTTAATATTAGGGTCCAGCCCTACGCTCTAAACCTAATAGCTACCCAACGAAGGAATATCCAAGTATACTAATATTAGGGTCCAGCCCTACGCTCTAAACCTAATAGCTACCCAACGAAGGAATATCCAAGTATCCTAATATTAGGGTCCAACCCTACGCTCTAAACCTAATGTCTACCCAACGAAGGAATATCCAAGTATCCTAATATTAGGGTCCAACCCTACGCTCTAAACCTAACATCTACCCAACGAAGGAATATCCACGTATACTAATATTAGGATCCAACCCTACGCTCTAAACCTAATATCTACCCAACGAAGGAATATCCAAGTATACTAATATTCGGGTCCAACCCTACGCTCTCAAAACCTAATATCTACCCAACGAAGGAATATCCAAGTATCCTAATATTAGGGTCCAACCCTACGCTCTAAACCTAATATCTACTGAACGAAGGAATATCCAAGTATACTAATATTCGGGTCCAAACCTACGCTCTCAAAACCTAATATCTACCCAACGAAGGAATATCCAAGTATACTAATATTCGGGTCCAACCCTAAACTCTAAACCTAATATCTACCCAACGAAGGAATATCCAAGTATCCTAATATTAGGGTCCAACCCTACGCTCTAAACCTAATATCTACCCAACGAAGGAATATCCAAGTATCCTAATATTAGGGTCCAACCCTACGCTCTAAACCTAATATCTACCCAACGAAGGAATATTGGAAGTGGCATTAAATGACGTAATAGCTTTTGGAAAACTTTTTTTGTCTCTGCTTTTGACCACAAACACGTATGTTTCTTTAAATGGTGCCCACGGAAGTGACTTGTGTGCAGAGTCTCGTGATTTTGTAGATGACGGGGTTTACCATAACGGCATGCAGTTAGTTGGCTCGTCCAGCCATATGCTAACACAAGATTAGCTGGTTGTCGATCTGTGGGATCTCTTCTAAAGCCTCGGTGGCTTTGATCATTGTTTGACTTGATCATGTGACGTGCCATCGCTCGTTCATGAAAGGTGACCTGCCTGCACCCTTTGCGCCTGAGGTTCAGATGCAGTTGCAGGGTGCTTCACAATCGTTTATTGCAAGTTTCAATCAACTGCAGTCGCGACGTCTCTTACTTCTTTCCTCTCTTTATTCCCTCAGAAACGAACGACATCCGGTTCCAAGTCTTCTCTGGATCTCTACGCCTGCTTTCCTACAAGGTCCAAGCTCATCTCCACCAACAGATAACAGGGTAGATCAGGTAGAGCAGCAGGTATCCTGGGGTGCTCTCCCTACCAGCACCTCTCAAGTCCAACCTTTCATCTTCAACCAGGAACATGATGGGCGAGGAGAGAACCGTCCCCTGCTCGGAGTATGGACGGAGTTTTATTCCCGAGTTTCATCTTCAGGAACATCATATAGACGCGGAAGGGAAGCTGTATTGCTCGTCAGACTGTAGCAGGAGTTTTATGTCCCAGTACCATGTCCAGGAACATCATGTTCCCACAGAGGATAAGCCTTACTGCTGCTCACGGTGCGGGAGGAGCTTTATTCATCAGTGCCACCTCCAGGAACGTGGTGGTGATGAAGACGAGAAGCCGTATTGCTGCCCAGACTGCGGGAAGAGATTTGTTCATGAGTGCCATCTCCAAGAACATGATGATGATGAAGAAGAGAAGCCGTATTGCTGCTCACGCTGCGGGAGGAGCTTTGTTCATCAGTGCCATGTCCAGGAACCTGGTGGTGATGAAGACGAGAAGCCGTATTGCTGCTCAGACTGCGGGAAGAGCTTTGTGCATGAGTGCCGTCTCCAAGAACACGATGCCGATGCTGAAGAGAAGCCGTATTGCTGCTCGCGGTGCGGGAAGAACTTTATTCAGCAGGGCCGTCTCCAGGAACATAACATTGATCCCGAAGGGAAGCCGTATTGCTTCACGGACTGTGGGAAGAGTTTCGTTCCTCAGTGTCCCCTCGAGGAACGTCTTATCCTCACGGAGCAGAAGCCGTATTGCTGCACGGTGTGCGGGAAGGGCTTCACTCAGCTGATTGACCTCCAGCGTCACCTGCGCATCCACACGGGAGAGAAGCCGTACGCCTGCTCCGAGTGCGGGAAGTGTTTCGCCCAGCAGAGCCATCTCCAGCAGCACCAGCGCATCCATACGGGGGAGAAGCCGTACTTCTGCTCGGAGTGCGGGAGGAGCTTCAGCGACGGCAGCAATTTCCGGAAGCACCAGCGCACTCACACGGGAGAGAGACCCTACATCTGCGCCGAGTGCGGCCTGAGCTTTATGGACAGGAGCGCCCTCATGACGCACCAGCACCTTCACACGGGGGAGAAGCCTTACTCCTGCACGCAGTGCGGGAAGAGCTTCAACCGACTGAGTAGCCTCCAACTGCACCAACGCGTTCACACGGGAGAGAAGCCGTACCTCTGCCCGCAGTGCGGGAAGAGCTTCATCACCGGGGGCACTCTCAAGAACCACCTGCGCACCCATACGGGAGAGAAGCCCTTCCAGTGCTTGTACTGCGGGAGGAGTTTTGCTCAGCAGAGCACCCTCCAGCAGCACATGCGCATCCACACGGGAGAGAGGCCGTATAACTGTTCAGAGTGCGGGAAGAGCTTCACTCAGTGGAATCATCTCCAGCTCCACCAGCGCACCCACACAGGGGAGAAACCCTTCGACTGCTCACAGTGCGGGAAGAGTTTTACTCATAAGAACAGCCTCCTGAGACACCAGACCGTTCACGCTGGAGAGAAGCCGCACTGAAGAAGAAGAAGAAGAGTTCCACTGACTTTTCACCGGTTCTGCGTAAACCAAAGATGTAAACAAAGCTGAGTGGCAGGTTACACTCATCCTCAAAGTAACAGCTGCACCCAGAAGGAGGTGTGGGGTTGCAGGTGTGTTGGGAAGGAAAATGAAGGTTACCAGGATCAATAACTGATGATCAATTTAGACTGATATGATCAATATTTATTGAGCTACACATACAGAAGTCTGTCTCTCAGTATGGCGTCGGGCCGCCGTGTTTGCTAACCCAACATGCCAGACGTCTCGGCATGGAGCTGTAGAGGTTCCTAATGGTGTCCTGTGATAATCCATCCCATGCAGCTTGAATATCCTCACACAGTTCCTGCAGATGGTGCAGCAGTTTAGTTCCACCCATTCAGCCTACAGCAGTGTAGCTCCACCCATTGAGCCCATAACTATTCAGCTCCACTTATTCAGCCTACAGCAGTGTAGCTCCACCCATTGAGCCCATAACTATTCAGCTCCACTTATTCAGCCTACAGCAGTTTAACTCTACCCGTTCAGCCTACAGCAGTTTAACTCCACCCATTCAGCTTACAGTAGTTTAGCCCCACCAATTTGGCCTATGTCAGCTTTGCCTTGCCCATTCAGCCTACAGCAGTTCAGCATCACCTGTTCCGTCTACAGCAGTTTAGCTCCACCCATTCATCTTACAGCAGTTTAGCTCCACCCAGTCGGCCTACAACAGTTTAGCCTTCACTGGTAGGGGTGGAGGTGGAGTGACACCAGGTCTTCTGGACGTGTGGCAACAAACCGTTCATCTTGGTGCTGACCACGGTGCCTCCACACACGGATTCGTTGGGCGTCTCCACCAAGACTAAAGCGGGACTCGTCACTGAAGATGACCCGCTGCCGTTCTGAGTCACGACACCATTGCAGTCTTTGGTGACGGTGACGTGGTGTTAAGGACAGTCGTGGTAACGGTCTGTGTGCATGTAGTCCTGCGTGGTGCAGCCGTCTGCCAATGGTGCTGCACTAACAGGATGACTCATGGAGGACATCACTGCTCGCTGGATGTCTGTAATCGTGGCTGTTGGGTCAGTCAGGTACAGAGATAAGGCCCATCCTTGCTTACGTCACATGTGCGGCCGAGTGTGAAACCTGAATCATTAGCATGTCTCACCATGTCAAACCTACACACCAAGGTTCAGTCCTGTGGGTTGACTCCTTCTGGGTGCGGCTGTTCTTTTGTTGACGAGTGTATAGTGTATAAATGGTGGGATTTTACCCCCGGAATCTTTGGTGCAACGCCAAGGATAGTTTGAAACGCAAACGGTGTTGTATTTCAGGTTTTCCCATCATCAGCATTCCGTATAGACTCAGAAGACACGTGTAGGTTCACTGGTGGTCTAGATAGTCAATGAAATGTCTATGTGTGTTGTAGACCACCACCACCACTGTAAAGAACATCTGAACCATCTCACACCAAACCCGCTCGGAATGACTTTTGTTTACATCTCAATCACGGAATTACGCAGGAAAGTTAGCCAGAATTGATGGAATTCCTCTTTAACAGGGAAGGGGTGGAAAGGGTGCTCTTGAACAACACTACGACTGAGTTTGGGCCAAGTATAAGTGTCAACGTTGTGTCTTCACTTTGAGTACCAGTGTTTGGAGTGGTGGTCCGTCTGGTTGTAGGTCTTTAGGCACTAATCGATGTTTCAGCTCTGCCTTAACGGAGTCGCTCCTGTGATGGTAAACTAGTGAACTGTTAAACCGCTTCTGTCACCGTTCATACCACTTTAACGCTAAGCTAACCGGACAAAAACGAGTCCCCTAGCATGTTTAAGGTGGTGGTACCTTCAGGCTCCTGCAGGTGGTGCTACTATAAATCCCTGCGAGGTGTGAGTGACGGGATCCATAGATTGGGAAGAGGTGGTACAGTGCAGGGAATGTCTCGTCCCATGTGTGGAAAATGGCTCCAGAGCAGATGTTAATGATTGGCTAAAAGGAGTGACTGCATTTGGGCGTGTCAAAGACCATAGTGTGAAGGAAGTAGCTGAATCTGCAGGTGTGTGGAAGCGTACGGTCATACAGGTCTACCAGCAGTGGATAAAATCCCAGTCTACAGGGAATTCTCCTCGGAATCGTGCCAGGGAAGGCATCCACCAAATCTGGAACCAACTGAGTGTCTGAACATTGATGTGGCTACATCCAGAAACTTCTCCAGTACATGCCCAATCCAGTCACAGCTGTTATTGGTGCTGGTGGAGGTGTTACATGCTAGTAGGGACGTTTCAGTCGCAGGGGACTCCGTTTTAGCCCGGTGGGCTTGTTATGATAACTGGTCATTCCACACTAAGTGTTACATGATCGATGGACTGTGTTCGTTTTGTGATGGTGTGGTTATTCCCGATCACTGCATGTGCTTCCTGATTATTCCTGAATTAAACATGTTTAACTCCGTACTGTCTCTCTTTATATGTTGAGCCTCGTGTGAGCCATCTGGGATGTTTGAATTCCGGATGGATACGGCGGTGTGCACATGTTTAGGCAGCTCTGGTTTATTCCAGTATGCTTCGTTACCCTGTTCTTCAATGGTCAGGACCCCCACAGGACCACCACAGAGCAGGTATGATGTGGGTGGTGGATCATTCTCAGCACTGCAGTGACACTGACGTGGTGGTGGTGTGTTAGTGTGTGTTGTGCTGGTGTGAGTGGATCAGACACAGCAGTGCTGCTGGACACCTCAGTGTCACTGCTGGACTGAGAATCGTCCACCAACCAAAACAATCCAGCACAACAGCAGCGTCCTGTGGGCAGCGTCCTGTGGGCAGCGTCCTGTGGGCAGCGTCCTGTGGGCAGCGTCCTGTGACCACTGCTGAAGGACTAGAGGATGACCAACACTGCACTGTGCAGCAGCAGATGAGCTATCGTCTCTGACTGTCCATCTACAAGGTGGACCAGCAAGGTAGGAGTGTCTAATAGAGTGGACAGTGAGTGGACACAGTGTTTAAACACTCCAGCAGCACTGCTGTGTCTGATCCACTCACACCAGCACCACCCACAGCACCGGGGCTAGCTGGTTAGCATGCTAACATCAGTAGATATCTCTGCAGCACCATACACAGACGTCTTTGTCACACTGTCTAAACTGTTCTGTCTTCACATTCTGTTGAAACGTTTAGTCAGTTTTGGAACGATTTGTACTGAAAATCTTACATATTGCTCCTTTAATTCAACATTTTGTTGTTTGCTTTCGTTTGTATGTCCAATTAAATCTAACTTCAAGGGTTGAATACAGTGTTGGTTCATGTCCCTGTTCTAACTGATCACTGTTGCTCACATTTTACCGAACGTTTGGTACATGCGTTTTACTTATTTAGCCTTTAAAATGTTGCTGTTTTAGAAATGTGAATAATACATACGGTTTGTACACAATGCGCAGACGTCTGTTGTTGTGTAGCTGCAGCTTCTGAATGTGATGTTTTAGAGATGTTAGCACCAGCAAATCCTTAGATTCCAAAAATGTGTCGTAGTTCTGTTGGTCTGGACCTTTAAAGCGAGATGCCCTTCCAAATAATCTAGAACACGACTATTTTAGATCGGACTCTACTAAAAGTGTGCAGAGGTCTTTCCTTTAATGTCTCAAAGCCAATAACATCAACCTTATTGTGTTAAATTACATAGACTTTGTAATAATAAATCTTTTTTTGTATACGTTTTATACATTTATTTTTTATGAATTATTTTAAAAATAAAGTTTTAGTGTATATCTATCTATCTATCTATATACACTAAAACTTTATTTAAAAAAAATAAATAAAATATTTAATCAGTTTTGGAATGTTTTGTACTTAAAATGTTACCTATTGCTCCTTTAATTCAACTTATGTTGTACAAATTTTATATGTATTTATATTTATATAAATGTATAAAATTATGCTGCTCAGTAACCGTTCAAACTTAACCTTGGAGGGCTTTGATTTGAGCCGTTTTGTGTAAAAACAATAATTGTATGAAAAATAGCTTTGCCTTTTTTACAGTTTTTTATTATGCTAATTCATTGCAATATATATTCATATAATTTATGATGTAATGATCATAGATTTAATAATAATCTTATTTCAGGACACACAATATTGTGACAAGATTGTGAGAGTTGGAAGATGGGGTAAGATGTCACACGGGGCTTTACAATAATTTATAATTTATAATTTATAATTTCTTTCAGGTATTTATGTATCTATAACACCAACATGACGAAGCACCTGAATAACTGAGGTGATGATTTAGTGAAGTGAAAGGACTTTTATTTTATGTCAAGGCAGAAAGTCTATTTGACCAATGAAGAAGCAGTCTGAGACGTTCTCCAGTGCTGAAATGACCCCCAGCTTTCCCGAGAGCTGCTGCTTCCTGAAGATGGAGTAGCGGCTATTCGGGGCGGAACTATTGTTCGGCGCTTGTTTGCACGGACACTATTTGCGCGCACCCCGCTTTCGTTTGCTGGCGGCGAGTTTAATGGGGAAAATCGAGATGTAAACAAACACTTATTGTAGCGGATTAAGTCCAGAACTGGCCCGTTAGCCGGGTTTGTTAAGGTTTGAGCCGCTGTCTGGAACCTGTGAGGTTCTTTAGGCCGGATTTTGTCCAGTGAACGGTGAAGTTTAAGCAGTTTAATCCGATTTTTCTTCGGTTTTCTTCTGACAGTAAGTACAACAGGGTAAACATGCTGCTAATCGCTGTTAGCCAACCAAGACAGCCAAGTACCCATCTTAGTTATCGTCAGAAATATATGCTTTTATAAATATAGAAGTAATTATAGTCTGTGGTCTGCTCTTTAGCCGCTTTGAGAACTAAGGGACCGTCTGCAAACTACAGACACATGTGTACAAACGGCGATTATAGGGAATAATAATAATAATAATAATAATAATAATAATAATAATAATAAATGATTATTTATAAAGCAACTTCCATACTGTTGGCAGCTCAAAGTGCTTTACAGACATTAATAATAACACAAATTATGTTTTTTATGAACTAAAGACACAAATCAAATTTACCACAAAAAAGTACCACAATACTGTAGTTTTAATTAAAAGCTGCGTTAAAGCAAAGTGTATTCAGGTGTTAAAGAGAGGCGTGTTCAGGTGTTAGAGAGAGGCGTGTTCAGGTGTTAGAGAGAGCGTGTTCAGGTGTTAGAGAGAGGCGTGTTCATGTGTTAGAGAGAGGCGTGTTCAGGTGTTACAGAGAGCGTGTTCAGGTGTTAGAGAGAGGCGTGTTCATGTGTTAGAGAGAGCGTGTTCAGGTGTTAGAGAGAGGCGTGTTCATGTGTTAGAGAGAGCGTGTTCAGGTGTTAG
>JAVGWN010001806.1:0-11882 GCA_034552555.1 Semaprochilodus insignis | reverse complement strand
TCGATGTCGTAGGGGCCGAGGTAGATGTGGCCTGCTCCGGAACGGCAGATGTTTCGATGTCGTAGGGACCGAGGTCGATATGGCCTGCTCCGGAACCGTAGATGTTTCGATGTCGTCTATGCTGTATAGTTTTGTTCACGAGATGAAGCAGTACTGTGTCCCGGAACTCGGAGCATCCTCCGTGTTATTGTAGACAGCAGTTGTTTTTGTTCCGCAGGAGAACGCTGAATCCAGGATATGGACCTGACACTCGGGAACAAAATCTATCTGAGAGTAATAAGCTCCTTCAAGTCCACGTCAACAGCGTGACGGATGTTGTTTTGGAAGGATTCTGGGGTTGGGGGGATTGGAATACTTGAGATAAGAAGAATTGAGAAGAGGTTTTGTGTGCGTGTGCGTGACATCTGAGACTGTGTGAGTGTGTTTGTGTGTATGTGTGCATGGGTGCATGATTCTGAGTGTGTGTGTGTGTGCTTGCGTGATTCTAAGACTGTGTGTGCATGTATGTGTGCATGCGTGCGTGATTCTGAGACGGTGTGCGCATGCGCATGCATATGTTTGTGTGTGTGTGTGTGTGTGCGCATGTGTTATTCTAAGACTGCGCATGCATCTGTGTGTGTGTGTGCGTGCATGCGTTCGTGATTCTGGGACTGAGACTGTGTGCGTTTCTGGGACTGTGTGTAGGTGTGTGTGTGCGCGTGCGTCATTTTGGGAATGTGTGTGTGTGTGTGCGCGCGCGTGCGTGCATGTGTGATTTTGGGAGTGCGTGTGCGTGCGTGCGTGCGTGCGTGATTTTGGGAGTGTGTGCGTGTGCGCGTGTGTGCGTGCGTGCGTGCGTTCATCACCAGCACAGACAAACTATGAGCGGAGCGTCCGGCCTTGCCAACAGGCAGGAGGCGACTGATGAACTGTGTACCAGTCATAATGAGCTCTATCTGTCTCTCCCTCCTTCTCTCTTTCACACTCTCCTCTCTCTTTTTCTCTCCTTTTCTCTCTCCCTGTCCTCTCCCTCTGTCTCTTTTGTTCTCTACACTCACTCACTCTCTCTCGTGCTCTGTCTTCTGTCTGTCACCCTATCGCCTTTTCTCCTTGTCTTTTCCTTAAACCCCCACCCTGCTTGCTGTCCCTCGCTGTCTCTCCCTTTTTTCTCTCCCTCTTTCTTTCTTCTCTCTCTGAATCTCTCTTTCTGTCTTTCTCTCACTGTATCTCTCTCCATCTCTCCTTCTTCCACTCACACACACTCACGCGCTCTCTCTCTCTCTCTCTCTTCTCAGTGATCGTTTGGCACTGAGGCAGGTGCGGTCCATCCTGCAGCACCTGGGTCTGATCACCAGTACGTGTGATGACAGTATCCTGGTGAAGGAGGTGTGCAGCGTGGTGTCCCGCAGAGCCGCCCAGCTTTGCGGAGCTGGACTCGCAGCAGTGGTTGACAAGATCCGGAAGAACCGCAACCTCCAGAAGCTCTCCATCACCGTGGGAGTGGACGGCACACTGTATAAACTGCACCCACAGTGAGTGTCCGGGGGGTGAAGTCACGAGGCTGCGGGCTTGTTATTAAAGCGGAATTCCGTCAGTTTCTGCACGCTGTAGCGGTGAACCGGGAGGCATCCGTACCGAGCACCACCCGTTTAAACCCTCGCTGTCTTAGTGTTTACACCTGTTATACCTGTTCACACAGAGTGACAGTGGTACGCATGGACATTGCTAGGAAATGTGGACGACTTCGTGTCCATATTGGGAATGTGCATTTCTAGTCGCAGATATACCATGAGCTTGGTTTCGGCTCGATGCCTGACCGATATCGATGCGTGGTCAGTCAGAGCGGAGTGGTGTGAAATGCCCAGTTCTAGAGGAGCTTGCAGGAGTGTTTATAGTGGTGGTGATGGGAACCAGACGTCCACCTCTAAAAGCTCCGTCACACGTGCCGTGTTCTGAACACACTGCCTGGTGTCTGAGACTCGACCTCCATTCGATCCCTCCATTCATGGTGGAGGGATACGTGTAGGGGGTGCTGGGGCAAAGTAGTCCCCAAAGAAACCCTATTTATTTATCCATCCATCCATCCATCCATTTATTGATTCATTCATTCATTCATCTGTCTATCCATTTATTCATTACGCCAGCCATCCATTCATTCTTTCATTTATTCATCTATCCATCCCTCTATCTATTTTTTACTCGTTTGCTTATTTTTTATTTATCCATCCACCCAGCATGCATTTATTTGTTCATTCGTTTACTCATTATTCATCCATCACACAGGTATTTATTAATTCATTTATTTTACTTATTTTTTATTCATCCATCCACCCATCATGCATTTATGTATTCGTTCATTTATTTTAATTGTATCCATCCATCATCCATTCAGATTTGTCACTACTTAGTTGCTTAAAAATCTCAGAAGGCATGTGTAGGTTCACTGGTGGTAAATAAGAGGCCTATATGTGTGTGGTTCCCATCACCACCACTGTAAAGAACATCTGAACCCGCTCACACCACACCCACTCTGAATGACTGTCTCTTCACCTCTCAATCACGGAATTATTCTGATTTATTTACAAACATTCCCATTTCAGTCATCAATATTAAGAGTTCTTACTCTGCTATGAGAGTTGGGATTTAAAGGTCCTTGGAGTTTAAGGGCTTCATTTCACACTTTAGCAGACGCGTTGACTATTCCCTCTATACCCTCTCCATTCCCTCTCCATTCCAGCCGGGTACTCTAGGAACAAACGCACCTCCTTCGCTATTGTTCATCCTTTAATTTCTCCGAAGGGCCAAGTTCCAGAATTTGGCACGTGAGAAACCTCTCGAGCGTTCTGCTAATTTACGGCTTCATCGACCGTGCCTAGAATTGGCCTGCGTTCGGAATTCTGCTGATTCCGCAGGCCGTAATCAGTCCGTAATTAGAGACTGTACAGGATGGCTTCCAGTTTATCCGAACACGTTACTCACGGAAAGATGTATTGCTGTAATTGGACTCACCGCTAAGGGAGCACACTATGTAGAATGTGTCGGGGCCGTACTCACACCATGCCCGGATGCCTTGTACCGTGCCCGAGCGCACATTGCACTTAATGTTCCAGGCGTGAACACACTTGTGTCGTGACTCCGAGGCTCGTTAATGTCATAATCTAGGTTTGTATTTGAAGTACTGTAAGTGGCACGAGGGTGCAGATACCAAGAGTGATGTAGGCGCAGCTCCTACCACACGCACTGGCCCCATGTGATGTCACTATACCCAATCAGGCAGGGCCTTACTCCAACTGAATGCATTTTAGGAGTCACTGAGCAGGTGCGTACAGGAGAGGTAAATTGTGTCGTTTCCGGAGAATTCTGCAACAACGGAGGAGCTTGTGTGCTTGCGGAGTTTTGCGCTACACTGGGCTATAGCAGTCATGGGCTGGAGGTTAGGGAACCAGCCTTGTGACCGGAGGGTTGCCGGTTCGATTCCCTGAACTGACAGTAACGACTGAGGGGCCCTTGAGCAAGGCACCTAACCCCCAACTGCTCCCCGGGCGCCGTGGATAGGGCTGCCCACCGCTCCGGGTAAGTGTCCTCACTGCCCCCTAGTGCGTGTGTGTGTTCACTAGTGAGTGTGTATGTGGGTGTTTCACTTCACGGATGGGTTAAATGCGGAAGACAAATTTCCCCACTGTGGGATCAATAAGGGATCAAATCAAATCTTTAGTCTGCCCAAACTTGTACGATCTCATACGAGGCTGAAGCCTTTCCAGCCTAAATGGTGCAGTGTTCCCTCTGCGGCCGTGTTTGTTTAATGGGATAGTTGCAGCATTTACATGTTCTAGTTCTGTGCTCAGTCCTGGTTAGCAATCGCACTATACCGTGCCCAGGCCCACCTCTTGAGGCACAGTTTGGCCATTCCAGACAGTGCTCAGGACAAGTTCTGGCTTTCCAAATAGCGTTGGACGGGTGAAGACATTCCAAACGGTGATGGGGACCCGTTCGGATTCTTACTGGTGTAGCACAGCAGAGTCACCCGGACAGGGACTTGACCCTGAGTCTGCCACATGAGGTGACAGCTCACGGGCAGATAGTGATGTTATCCACTCTGCCACACCAACCACGTTTGTCCCCAACACCGTTTGGAATGGTCCGAACCTATTGCTAACACTCTTAGGAATGCCTGAATTTCAAACGGTGTCGGGGACAAATGTGGTTTCGATTGGGCAAGACTCCTAACATTACATTGGCCTACCCGACCTGTAATACAGTTAACACTGTAAGTCGTATGCCATGAATGTAAATGTAAATGTAAAGTTTGGAGATTCCAAAGAGTGTTGGCAACAGTTCAGGCATTCCGAACAGTTTGGAATCTCCGAGATTTCCATTTATAGCTTTTACCTGGCTCTCTTATCCAGAGTGTTAACTGTATTACAGGTAGGTCAATGTAGTGTAAGGAGTCTACCCCAAGGACTCTGTACTGTGCTACACCAATAAGTCAGCCGGACAGGGAATTGACCCCCACTCTGCCACATGAGGTGGCAGCTCACTGGCAGGTAGTGATGTTATCCGCTGTACCCAACACCGTTTGGAATGGCCCGAACTTGTCCCAAAACTCTTGGGCACAGGTTTAGCATTCTAAACAGTATTGTGGACTTGTTTGGCCATTCCAAACAGCGTTTGGGACAAAATGACTAATTCCAAAGAGTGGTGGGGACAAATTTACAGTGCTGCGAACATGTTTTGGCAGCTTATGCTGCGACTAGTGCCTTGCCAGAGGATCTGAGAGTGCGAGCGGGGTTTTTACGGATGAAGGACCTTGAAGGGCTTTGGAAGTTGTTTGCCGAGTTTTATGCATGATGCATGAGGGAAAACAAGCGCAAGATACAAATCCAGCCTAAAAGGTTCCGATGGCAGCTCGGTTCTTTCAGCACAGGGGCCATATGGTTTTATGACCCTCAGTGCTGCATTATGTACCACTTGTTAGGGAGTGTATTGTGTTCTTGCGGAGCTGAGTAAACAGAGCGTTAATCAGCACTGCTCAGTCCGGGGAAACGCTGTCCATTTGAAAATGGCTAATGAAGTCCCCGCTAAACTGAAGTGGGTTGATTCGGGGTCTCCGGTGACTCCGTTCGGAGTTTTATCAGGGAAGATTGCTCTGCTCCATGAGCCCCGCCAGCCGCGGCTTACATAAAAATTAATCGCTGTTATTCGGACCATTTCAGCTATCCCAAACAGCCGAACTAGAACCTGTGTCCATAGGTTCCGGTTTGGGTTGGGTCTTGTTTTGGAAATGCCTTACAGCCTCTCTTTCACATGCAGTCATTTTTCATTAGCAGGCATATTAGGAAGGCGCCTGGAAAACCAATCGAGTCAACATGTTTTCCAATTATGAAGCAGAAAGGTATTATCTTATGCTATGTTTTTGCAGGAGGCCGCGGGCATCTTACCCTGAGATAATCAGCGCCAGCGCCGCTTAAACGAGGAGCGATTTATAATGAAATACTGATGACAAATCATAGCAACACAGTTCTGTAGGGCTAGATTCAGGCTTCCCCAGGGACTCTGCGTAAAGTGATGCCTTCCATCTATCTCACAGCAAAGTGTAGCCTACAGCCCGCTCGTGTCCAGTAACTGAATTGCAGTAATAAAACTGGGAATGCTGCAGGAACCATGCCAGAGGCTCTCTATCCTGACTGTTAAGACATATAGGCTCCCAGTATGGTGTACGTGTCCAAAACCATTCACCTACGTCGCTGTCCACTGAAAAACATGTATCTCCATTTTTTGGCGAATTTTCACGTAGGTGCATTTGAACACAGCAGCTGCTGTTTACACTGTGTGAATTGACCAAAACGGCTTGTTTGGTTCCCCTGACTTGCATTAAAACCAAATTCAGTTTTTGCCCTCTCCTGTAAAGTCACCATTTTGGAGATACTTGTTTTTCTTTGGACAGCGATGAGATGCCGTATAAACCAAGCAGGTCTCTTTAATCTGAGTAACGATAGAAACAAATCCGTTCACTAGTTGGCGGCCATTTTTGTTGGCACATCATGTGGCCTCTCTCTCTCTCATCCACTGAGCTAAATATCTCATTTAGCATTCAGCCTGTCTAGCTTAAGCTAGAACTAGACCTCACTAATGGTATTGGACCTGTACACTGATTAAAGCATGCAAGTCTCATAACAGTCAAGGTACCTGATAAGGGCAGCTCCCCCTGCTGGTGACCAGTCCCAGTCTCCTCTCCTGGAGATCTGTAATTATGTTAGATGGAGAGATGACACTACACTGGCCTATAGGGTTTATATATATACTGTATATATATGTATATATACACACACACACACACACACACACACACCCCATTTCGCATCAAACCAGTCTGAATGCTTTCATTTACGATGGAATTGCAATTCAAATGGAGCAGACGGTAGAGTTCTATATAGAACCCTAAACACTCAAAGAACCATCTGCTGCCTTAGAGTTGCTTGCATAGTACTTCAGTTTAATGAGGAACGTGGTGTATATGGTTCTATATAGCACCAGAAAGGGTTCTTCTTAAGTAAGCTTGGCATCGTAACTATAGCGGAACCCTTTTCTGTGTTATATAAAGCCATACATAACCCACTGATCCACTCTCACACTAACACACCACCACGTCAGTGTCACTGCAGTGCTGAGAATGATCCACCACCCACATAATACCTGCTCTGTGGTGGTCCTGTGGGGGTCCTGACCATTGAAGAACAGGGTAATACAGTACACAGAGAAACAGATGGACTACAGTCTGGAACTGTACATGTCCTGTATGGTCAGTGGAGCTGATAACACGGACAGTGTGTGTAGATAGAGGGAGGTGTATGTTCTGTTAATGCTGAATCAGCTGTACACATATTACAGTAATCATCAGTTTTGGTTTCGATACATAACTGACGGTATTGAATAGGGAAAGTTTGACCTGAGCCTCTCTCTCTCTCTCTCTCTCTCTCTCTCTCTCTCTCTCCCTCCCCATCCAGTTTCTCCACCATCATGAAGGAAACTCTGCAGGATCTGGCGCCCCAGTGCGACGTCAGTCTGGTGCAATCGGAAGATGGCAGCGGGAAGGGTGCCGCCCTCATCACAGCTGTGGCCTGTCGGATGAGAGACAAGAAGTAGTAACGGCTGTAGTGGAGCGAAAGGCTGATGAAGAAGAGGGCACAGGAATCAAAAGGGAAAAGGAGGAGGAGGAGGAGGAGGAGAAAGGAAAAAAAAGTGTGAAACGTCCTTCCAGAGATATTTTGCCGTGCCGTGATGCTACTGTTAATCAGTTTTCTGTCAGAGCCTGTTCATGTTTGCTTATTTTTACATGATTTACAGTTTTGTGCGAGAGGGTTATTTATATAGGTGTTTGTAAGTGGAGGGAGGGAGAGAGAGAGGGAGAGAGAGAGAGAGAGAGAGATGAGGGCTGTGTTGTTGAATACCCTTGTTGCTAATTTATTGTTACTGTGTTATTAAGTTTACTTTACCAACATAGAGCGACCAGAGGATTTACTGAGCTGTCGGACTCGTAAGTGGACGACAGTGTTTGCTTCTGTGGTCTAAACCCAGAGCCGAGTGCAGTGCCGGAATCGCTTCCATGCCCGGATCTAGTCTTGGTTCGGCATTGCTGTTGCCCTCTTAGCACTTTGACTCATTAGTTACTGAATACGAGCCCACCGAGAAGTCTGCAGGGATGATGCCAGTGTTCTCCAACCCCCCTCACCTAATTCCGACCACAGTTTTCCAGCTAATCAACCTCTTCCCAAATCCCTGATTAGCTGGAGCGGACGGATTAAGCTTATTGGATACAAATTGGAGCTAAACTCTGCGGGAACATTGAAGGAGGTGGGTTGGAGAGCACTGGCCTACGGAGTCCAGGAGCTACTGACTTCAGTATTCTTCCCATTGGGGCATCTCAGCCTCTACCCATGATGGCCTACCCTGCAGCAGAACCTTCGGAGGTCTTCAAATCCAGACCTCCACTTCAGTTGCCAGTCCTGGATTTGGTGGTGGCATGATGCTACCCGTCAGTTCCATCTATGGTTCCTTTACCTACCCTCTAATGTGAAGTCCTCTGGTTTAGATGTTCCGCAAGAGCTTGATTGCACTCCTAAAAATAAAAAGGTCCCTAAATGATTCGTAGGGTTTTTTTTTTTCCCATCTTTGAAAAAGGTTCTTTACTTGCGCATAGCACTAATGAAAACCCAATGAAAGGTTCTTTAGTGGTTCTCTTGTTGCACTAATCTGGAAAATGTATCTGGCTTTGGAGAGCTTGAAGGGATTTTTCCATCATTGACGTATCCGCAGACTCTGTGGTTTGATGTGAAATGGTAACACTGAGATGTTCCTTACCGTGGTGGTGATGGGAATCAGGGGTCAGGAACTACATCACACATCTAGACATTTATGGACTATCCAGAACCAGCGGTGAACACACACGTGTCTTCCGAGTTTTATATATGGAATGTTGATTGTAAAGTTGGGAGACTATTTTTACTTCATGTATCCCGGATTAAAGTGAAGCATGCTCAGTCAAACCGGCAGCTGGCAATGTTTAAAATGTCTCAGACTGGGAAACAGCTGATCCTACATCGTCTCTCTCTCTCTCTCTCTCTCTCTCTCTCTCTGATAAAATGAAGGAGTTCTGTCATTCCTTTCATCTTTGATGCTAGTCCCAGAGCGTAATTCTTCCTTTCCTTTCCAGTTTTCTTCTGTTCTATGAATTTCCTTTCCTTTCCCTTTTGTGCCTTTCTTTTTGTTCACTCCTGTTCCATGCCTTTCCGTTCCATTACTTTCCTTTATATTCCTTGCTGTTCCTTTCCGTTCCTTTGCATTCCTTGCTGTTCCATTACGTTCCTTTCTATTCTATGCCGTTCCGTTCCGTTCCATAACCATGTCATGTCATACCTGAGCTGTTAGAGGTGGTTCGCGTCATCACCACCACTATGAACAGTTCGGACTCTTACATTTGCCAGTTAATGGTACAGCTTCCGATGCAGGTCTGACATGATGACGCACCTTGCTGTTCTCCATGCCTTAAGTGCTGTACTGTAAGCTTTTGACTTCCAAGGAACGTGTTGTTTTTCCTTAAAGGAGCATCTTTAAGTGCATTGCTTGTCTGATCCTATGATTGCATCCGCGCTCTGATGCTGCCGGAAGACAAACCCTTATAACTATTGGAGTGGCTCTCGCTCCCGGTCGTGATAAACCAGCTCACTGTGCATTGTGTTTTCCGACTGCAACACCGGATCTGGCTCAACCACAGAATGGTAGCACGGAGATGTTCCTGCTCTACCTGTTTAATCTTATCCGTGTAAAGGCTCGTTTAAATGAGGCCTGGAACTGAGAAGCTCAGTGGTAAGGCATATCGCAGACTGGTGCGTGCCTGGACGCAAGCCAAGCACCTTCAGCCTCTTCCTCCTGCTGTAATAGAGCACCTTTGCTGATCTTCTGCTGGACGTCCTTTTTGTAATCGCCTCTTCTGAGACTCCATGGAACGCGTTCGAAACGTTTAGTGGGATCGTTTATGTCTGAACAGAGTCATTCCGTCTTGTTTCAGGCAAGGCCACTTCAATTTGAGCTGCGATTTGAACACCCTTGGAAAATTGTCCTCTGTTGCTGGTTATTACATCAGTCAAGGCTCCCGAATTCTCCAGCCTTCACACCAGCAATGTGGACGGTAGTACTGGCCTTCAGGTAACTGGCTGTCGTCCTTTTTGTAAGGAAGTAGGTCATCTGTACTTGTAGCTTATGGTATCTCATAGGGTCAGCATGAAAAGGGACTCCTAAACCATTTTCACTGGAAAATTTGGGAAGCTGGTTATTTAAAGGATCTACTGGCCGGACCGCCAGGCCATACAGTCTTTCCTTGACAACTTTTGGGAAAGTATGCCAGGGGCATAGCAGCCATTACAAATATGGGATGAACCGTTTGCTCATTAGCCAGATTAGCCATTAGTCAATAGCCAGTGTTATACCGGTGACCTTATCGCTGTACCTGACTGACCCAACATTCAGTGAGCAGCATCCTGTTAGTCCCAGCACCATTGGCAAACGGCTGCACCACGCAGGACTACATGCACACAGACCGTTACGACGACTGTCCTTAACACCACGTCAACGTCACCAAAGACTGCAATGGTGTCGTGCCAGACTGTCATGGAGGGACTCAGAATGGCAGCGGGTCATCTTCAGTGACGAGTCCCGCTTTTGTCTTGGTGGAGACGACCAACGAATCCGTGGGTGTAGGCACTGTGCTCAGCACTCCACCTCCACCCCTACCGCACCATCTGCAGGAACCATGTGAGAATATTCAAGCTGCATGGGATGGATCATCATAGGACACCATCAGGAACCTCTACAACTCCATGCAGAGACGTCTGGAACGTTGTGTTAGCAAACACGGGGGTTCGACGCCATACTGAGAGACAGACTTCTGTATATGTAGCACTGGTTCCACTTCAAACCTAGTACTGGCAACTTGGATATTCTGACCACACCAAGAACTGTCAGTACATTGATGGGTTGTTGTTATAGCACTGTACCACCATACCAGCACTTGAGCAATCTCTTCAAAACGTCTTTGATTCGCTAAAAGGCGGCAACAACAACAACAACAACAACAACAACAACAACAACGTCAGCACATCATTCTGCGGTGCTAAATAAGTGTCAGTGATTGGGTGAAGTGGAAAGAAACACTTCTGGTGAAAATGGGCCGATTTGTGAAGGTGAACAAGGGTCAACCATCACTAACATTAGCCATCAATGCTACACACGGCAGCCACAGACGTATTCAGCTAATGAGTTTACATTATATAGTACTTGTTAGAAATCCCACATCAAGTCTCAGGAAAGGGTACATCATTACAGTAGAAGATAGAACCAGGGTGCCGACCCAATGACCCATCACTGACCAAATGACCACTTCTCTAAGTCTAATAGGATCACTTGTTACTTCCAGGGAAAAGTAAGCTCACAATTCCCACTACTTCACAAACGCCAAACGAATCTTTAGCAGCCAATCTCACCATCATCTCATAAGCTGAATCCAGAGCGAGAAACTCAGAATGAAACACTATTAGCTGACCACAGTGTGGGTTGAAAAGGCCATGTCAGTGAGCGTTTAAACAGGGAATGCAGTGTTAACTAACCTTCGTTAAGAGTTCACTCATATAGGAAATAACGAGGCTAAAGATTCTCCCCGTTTACTTCTGCGTTGGCGTTTCAGATATAAAGACACTTTCTATTGACCCATTCGAACATTAGATATCAAGTTCCCGTCCGCAGTGAGAAACCTGCTCGTGTACTCTGTGCAGCTCTATGCTTTGTGTTTTTTTCGTTGTCCAGCTGAAAAAGAGCCGACTTGGACTCCCTCAGCTCGCATGCAGCAACCCACAGCCCGATACAGGGTGTCTCAAAAGTGCCAAAACACCCTTAAAAAAACAAACCAGTTTGGCAGAAAGTGATCCAGTTCTAGACACAAGCTAAACGGACGGCTGAAAACTTGTTAGGCCATGTCATCAACATGGCGGCCATCTTGAATTCAGGAAAATATATTATATATAACTATAAATATACACACAATTATCATAAAAAACAGAACAGCTGCACCCAGGAGGAGGTGTGGGATTGCGGTGCTGTTGGGAAGGAAGATAAAAGGTTACCAGGAACAATCAATGATAAGTTTAGACTGATATGATCAATATTTATTGAGCTACACATACAGAAGTCTGTCTCTCAGTATGGCGTCGGGCCGCCGTGTTTGCTAACCCAACATGCCAGACGTCTCGGCACGGAGCTGTAGAGGTTCCTAATGGTGTCCTGTGATAATCCATCCCATGCAGCTTGAATATCCTCACACAGTTCCTGCAGATGGTGCGGTAGGGGTGGAGGTG